>JBAKBP010037690.1:0-17038 GCA_037953745.1 Lithodes maja
AGTGAGTGCTATATATATTTTGTATATATTTTTTGTAATATTATAGATTATCTTATCAATATTTGTATTTTTTACTATTGTTAATGTCTTGTCAAGTTGCAAATTTGATTTAAATGAACATTTTAACACTAATTGTAGTTTCTTTTATTCATGCAGAGTTTAGTAAAATTTGACAGAACGTCCCGGACTTCCCAAATTGACTAATTCCCTTGAACATGACGATAGTGCGTTGTTACTGTGTGAAATTAGTTTGCTTGGGAAAGAGATTAACTTGTTCATGTAGTAATGTACACCCTATGTGGTGGATTGTGTTCTTTCATTTCATAAATTTTATTTTTAGTAAGCGTTGTTTCCACATAGCGATTTTGATAAGTTTTGACTTTTTATTGTCTTTGTCCCAGATTTGGTTTGCTTTGTTTGAAAGTTTTACATTTTAATTTTAATTTTGAGATCGTACCGGAGTACCTGAGCCCACGTCATTCTAGGTCTACCCCTACGTGCAGCTCCCCCCACGTTCACAGTCCGGCATTTCCTCACCCAGTTCTGATCATCCATTCTTTCCCAAGTGTGCAAACCAACCAAGTCGGCTCGTGCGCATCACTTCACTGACACTCCTAATGCCCAGACGCCTTCTTAATTCCTCGCTCGATACCCCGTCCCTGAGATTAATCGATGATGAACATAATAAACTTATCTAGCATTAGCACCTTATCCTTGCAGCCTACATCTTATGCATTCATTTATCCCATGTAGAACACAGAATTATGGTACTGTACTTTCAACTCCATTCCTACATATCGTCAATATGAACTGTAGTAAGTACTTCACTATCGACCAATCTAATTACACGCGGGGAAACGGGTGCAAAATTATTGGTAAATCTTTTAACTCACACGAAGCTAAAAAAATTCTTCTTCAATCGAGTTGTCAACTTATGGAATGGGCTTCCCTGAGATGTTATAGACTGCAGCACCGTTGATTCATTTAAATCTTCGCCTAGACAAATGTCTCGCATCAAACCCGCGACTGGCTGCGTTTGTAAATGGGTAACTTTATTTTATCCTCCCCTCAGTTACTAACCCATCTGTCCCCTACTAACTTCCTAATCCTGCCACGGACATTAGTTCCCTTTCTAATGTTCCCTTACCCACTCTAAACCACTGTTTGGACACTTGATCCTCCGTGTTTTGGAGGACAAGCAGCCTAGAAGGGTCACTAGACTTGTTGTTGCTTGATTTCCTTTGTACTGTATATTGCACATGGCCATTTACTGCTTGCCACCATTGTTCCACAGTCCGTCCTGCTAAATATCACCTTTGATTTTAGAAATTGTTATTCTCAAACCCTTGTAATCCATGCCATCCTTAAATTCTATAACCTTCTTTGAAGACACCCCCCTTCCTAATGTCTGCGATCACTACAATATCCTCAGTTTTTAGCTTGCATAATAGTGCCTTGAGCACTACGCAACAGTGTAGTAGGCTCTGGCCAAAACCCTGATGTACACCTAAATTTACTGTAAAACATGACTCAACGTGTCATTTCTTTATAGTAATCTCAACCAGGAATGTTATTTTTAGTTCAGTCTAATTAGGACTTGCAGTTGGTTTAGTTGGCTGTGGTGGAGGTGGTATTGGTTAAGATGAACTGGTTAAAATGGTCTACTAATTGAATTGATAGAAATGTTGGACCTTAAAGATCCCACTTCATTACAAATTCATTGGTAAACCATTTCATGCTTACAAAGAGCAACCATCACTATCATTAAAAATAGTTAAGTATTATCAGAAACATTCTATTGTGAATCATTCCGCGTACCTGCTGTCATGCTGGACGTGTCGACAAATAGAGCGTCAACATAGTAAGAGATGAGGTAGGCCCCCAACAGGAACCCCAGCACCGGCCCAAAGGCAACCATGGTGTAGATGATACCTGAAAACAAATAAACATTTATATTGGTTTACATTCATTCTTAAATCTTTTATAGTATTATATATTGCTTGCTTAGTATACAGGCTTACAGAAGTCCTACAGGTAGCACCAATCAATGAACTAGGCTACTGTACAGTCGTAAGCATATACGGAATAAGGTTACACCAAATTTAATGTTTTAACTTTTAAAGTTAAGTTTGAAGCATCTGAGATGTAACATAGTATTGTATTGTCTCGTTTGTGTTCGATACTGATTCAAATGGGTGCATCTCGGCCATTTGAGCTCAGAATGGGATAAAACGCTCACAAAACATGTGTTTCGCTATTTGGGGGTACTTTGGGTGAAAAACGTCTCTTTAGGTCGGTTTTTGCCCATATTAACGATTTCTTTTACTCTCCTGACTGAAGATCTATGCCAGTTGTCCATGGAGGAGCAGAGTCACTGCTCTAATAGACAGATGTATTAAATTGATGACCCAAGGAAACTCCAAGCCACTGATGCACTAACTCTGTCCTTAGGAGCAGTCACTTTGCTGTCATGGGGCACACACCGGCTGACCTTTGTTATCATGGATGTAAAATGGTAATTTGAGTGGCACTGCCCAAGGGACTGCTGTAGTGTTTAAACCCTAAGAAGACTCTGTCCCAGAGCAGAGAAAAGGCCCACTATCCCCAAAGGATTGGATTGAATAACACAACAATAATTTAAATGTAAATATAGTAGTATTATAGACAAATCATAATCTCCTACTCATCTAGACAGAGTAAGGGGAGAGGGAATGCGAAAGTAGTCCTGGACCCTAAGAATTGGAACTTTAAACGTTGTTTTCTGTTTGGGCTCTGTCTCGAGTCGGCCACCCCCAACAATGGGGTATGTGCCTAAGTATATACTGTACATACATCACATCTGAGTGTGAAGAGTTGTGATCTAATCATTCTGATCTATCTATCTATCTATTGCCTGACGCTGTGATCCCCGAAAGAGTGGCCACGAACGAAATGCCCCCATGCACCTCTGTCCCCAGTCAGTTGACGCCCCTCCTCCCAACCAGAACCGCCTTCATCCATATACTTCTTCACTCCATCCTTCCACCTCTCTTTCGGTTTACCTCTTCTCCCTATCTGTCCTTCCACTCTCGTACACCCTCTTAGTCACACTGATGACTTACCTATATACATGGATGAACTCTCCCTCTTGACATGATCATCAATATACGTGGTGCCGAGTGTGAAGAGCGGTGATCCTCCGGCACCCAGCAGTAACTGTGCGATCATAAAGAACAACACCGGCACCACATTACTCCGGGACCCCTTGATACAGTTGTCGGGCTTGCCGTACTGGATGCTGTTGTGGGACCCGAGAGGTACACCCTTGGACAGGTCTGGGGAAAGAAAAATACCCATGATGGAAATTATAGTGGATTAAACTGTACAGTATTTATGATAAGCATTGGTGAAAGAATTCATCGTATAAGTTACAGTACCGGTATACAGTATGCTGTTGTAGGACCCTAGAGGTACAACCTTCAACAGATCTGGGAAGAGAGAAAAAGAGCCAATATTGAAATTAGGAGAACACACAATACTCTGTTTCTTTTCAGCTGACGATAAATTGAATGCCTTAGCAGCAAATTTCTCGATACTTAGTGGAAATATATGAAACTACTATGTCGCTACATCATATTAAGACCACGTTTATATATTTAGCACCATATTACAATACAAATTCTACAAAATAACTGAGAAATCTTGATGGAAACTTTGCAATTTATCGTCAGTTGGGAAGAAACAAACTATCGTAATTATCATAGATGATAGACATGCAGTGAAAAGGAACCATCATATATGTTGCATGTTGTTGCCAGACCCTAGAGGTAGGCCTACACCTTTAGACAGGTCTAGGGAAAGAAAAAGATATCAACGATGGATATTGTAGTTAATTAAATATCATGTAAATAGGCATACAGTAAAGAGGCTTAAGAAGGACACAAAAGAGATAGTAGAATATATATTATGATATAAGGCAAGAATTTAATATAACAAAATGATTGGACAAGTTGTAGCCTAAAGCTTTTGTGGGTCCCCTTTTGATATACTGTATCGGGAAAGAAAAAGATAAAGCCATGGTGGGATGGAAATTGTTGCATACTTACTATTTCCCGGCCAATCTGAAGTAGAGTGTTTTTTTCCCATACTGGCCAAGAGATATATTTTTGAGTCTTACCATTTACAAAGTATGTCTTGTAGGCTAACATAAAATAACTATACTGTACCTGCCAAATCTATGAGACAGACCCCATGTTCGAAGCCGATTCTACACTCACAAATTCCTACAGAAGGTTTCCTGTTAGAAGGCTTATTCAGCCTGTGACTCCAGCTTTAAATTACCCCATCTCCTTGTTCAAGGGAGACAGTAACACTAGCAAAGTCCTTGTGAAAAACATTCCGAGTCCCGAGCTGGGATCGATCCCGGGTCCCCACGGGTGGGACTCCAAGATGCTCTTCACTATACCACCACAAGTGCAGCCAACAAATATTTACTGTACTTTTTTTTGAAGCTCCTGTTAAATTAAAGCCAACAGAAGTGGCTTCCTAGAGCGCAAATGGACACACCAAAAAGGAAACGGTTACATTAAAAAAATATATATCGTATTCTTACATTCTGCAGCTTCCAAATACAGTAAACTTCCGTTAATCCGAAGGGCAGCGGACCGGCCCTCGTTCGGATTAGTGGATTTTTCGGATTATCAGACTTTACCCCTATGAACCTGTGTATTAATGGCCTGACGAAAACATTGAGGCATTAGGCCACCCAAATGACACACACACATATCATATGTTCATGAAATCACTTCAAAAGTTTACCATTGTCATTGTAGCCTATTACCTACTTCAAAACATTCAGATTAATGGTCAAAGGAATCTGCTAATATAAACGTAAACACCATATGTCCGCATCGTCTACTAGCGAGTTTGTCTTGCTCTTGAAGATCAGATCAGATGTGGTTCGGGAAGTAATGCCTTAACAACGGCACTTCCCTGAGAGGTTCTTGTAATTTTCATTTTGTGATTTTCCTTTTGTGACGTGCTCTGTTATATTATATTGTATTGAAAGCACCCTTGTCTTGTTGTCTTGAAAGCAACCTTGGGACGCTCCGATCACTGAACTATAAATAGTAGCATATCGGAACGTCCAAAGGTGCGTTTTCAAGCTCAAGACTGAATGCGCTTGCAGAAAATGCGGTGCCCGCCAGTAGCGCATCGGAGCGTCCCAAGGATGCGTTCAAGAGCAAAACAAACTCTCTAGCAGACGATGTGGTGTTTATGTTTATATCAGTAGCTTCCTTTGACCATTAATCTGAATGTTTTGAAGTAGGTAATAGGCTACAATGACAATGGTAAACTTTTAAAGTGAATTCATGAACATATGATATGTGTGTGCTCCATTATGTGTCATTTGAGTGGACTAATGCCTCAAAAAGGGGACTTTGGGACTTCTTGAAATTCGGACCATCGGGTGAATTCGGATTTGGCCTCAAATTGAAAAATTCGGACTATTGGGAGATTCGAATCATCGGTCGTTGGATTAAAGGACTTTTACTGTAGTTAAATCTTACTCCTTTCCCCAACTAATTGAATTGAAATAAGCTGAAAGAAATTAATTGAACCAAACTGAACTGATCTAAATTGAATTAACTGGACTAAATGGAACTGAAATTAATGGAGCCAAACTGAATTTAATTAAGCTGAATTGAAGTAAAGATTACAGCGTGTAACCTACCTGGTAAAGTGCCAAAGCCATACTCTGACAGACGCTCGGATGTGTCATCTCGGACCTGGGCGTTGCGACAGATGTTGGTGGTGTCGGAACTGTTGACGCTCTCCAGCTCAATGGACCATCGCTCTGAGGTCAACTGGGGCATCACAAACATTATGGAACCCACTCCCATCACACAGCAACCTGGAATAGTACAGTAGTTTTAGCAATTACAAAGGACTTATCAACCCCTTCTCTACCAGTGACGTCTTTTTAATTTGATTCTGGCCACTATTAGGCGATTTTATTCAGTTTAAAAGGGGCTTTAGCAAATTCAAACAAAATATTAACCCTTTGAGTACCAACGATGTGCGTTATATTTGATTCTAGCTACATTTAGACGATATTATGCAGCTTTAGGACGGATCTATCTATCTATCTATCTATTGCCTGACGCCGTGATCCCCGAAGAGGTGGCCACGAACGAACCGCCCCCATGCACCTCTGTCCCCAGTCAGTCGACGCCCCTCCCCCCAACCAGCACCGCCTTCGTTCATGTAGTTCCTCACTCCATCCTTCCACCTCATATTCGGTCTACCTCTCCCCCTCTGTCCCTCCACCTCACTCTCGTACACCCTCTTAGTCATTCTCTCGCTTTCCATACGTTCCATATGGCCGAACCATCTCAAGTTGTTCCTTTTCACACTTTCCAGCACATCTACCTCCACACCACACCTCCTTCTTACTTCCTCATTAGTCTGTCTATCCCTCCATGTAACTCCGCACGCACTCCTTAAGTAATTCATTTCCACTGCTCTCACTCTTGGTCTGAGTCTCTCAACCAACGTCCATGCTTCGCTTCCGTAAGTCAGTGTCGGGATTACCACACTGTCATGCAAGGACTTCTTCACTTCCATACTGACCACCCTATTTCTTGTTACTGCTTTTAGCGTTCCTACAACCCTCTTCCCCTGTTGTACCCTCTCCCGCACCTCTTCATCCATAGTCCCATCTTTACTCAACACACTGCCCAGATACTTAAAAGAGTTGACGATCTCCATAGCCTGACCGTTCAGCTTCACCTCACACTCTGTGACTTCACCCCTTTCGAAGACCATAACCTTGCTCTTCCCCGTATTTACCTTCAAATTCCGTTTTTCGCACACTGTTCCAAACTCATTTACCAGACCCTGCAACTCCCATTCATTATCACTCATCAGAACTGTATCATCCGCAAACAGCAGTAGGACGGATCTGTGATAGTTAAAAGGGTTGGTGGAGATAGTTTGAAGCCTTATTATTACTAGAGGTCCTTCCTAAGCTGAATATAATTGTCTAATCATTGCCACAATATAATTAAATGGATGACACTGGTACTGAACAGATTAAAAGAAGTATCTACACACTGTACACTCAGATACAACAGTCTCTAGCCCACTGATAAATATTTGTGCACTTCACCTATTTCTAATTATTGAAGTAAATATCTGGACAAGAATTTATTAATATAAATTTCTATGCAACAAGTACAAAACTATACAGACTATTTATTGAAAATCAAGTTCTATCCAAAAATCAATCGATGTAGTTATAATTGCATAAAGAAAAACATAGGGGTTCTCAAATTCTTATGAGTGGGCTAGAGACTATGACATCGGAGTGTACATTATATACAAACAATAAGTTCGCGTTATTTTCCAAAATACTGTAATGGCTTAGACGGAGATGTCTTTCAGCAGCTGGATTGTAGTATTGTACAATAGTCATGCCATTACACTGCCCTACCATGTCATCACTGTGGCTGATGCTGGCATAGTATTAACAGTGCTTCAGCAAGACTCAACAAATTCTCCTTGCAACACCTATCTCCACACACCAGTCCCAACAATGCTACAAGCCTACAACAAGACAGTCATAACAAAACTTTACTATATACGATGACTGCTGACTCCGACTTTGCTGGCATAGTATTAACAGTGCTTCAGCAAGACTCAACAAATTCTCCTTGCAACACCTATCTCCACACACCAGTCCCAACAATGCTACAAGCCTACAACAAGACAGTCATAACAAAACTTTACTATATACGATGACTGCGGACTCCGACTTTTGACATCTCCCAATTTAGTCTTCAATTTTTAGCATCGTTCTTAACACAAATAACACCCCAAATGAAATTAATGAAAGCATGTGATTCTCCCAGGAATTGAACCTAGGATGTCACACACATACAGTAAGCTACAAGGGGCATTTTTTTCCCCCACTAAATGTGAAGGCTTTGTAAACTATCTACAAAGAGAAAGCAATGATGACCATAAAAACTCTTTAATGTAATGAACTTTAATATTTACTAACCAACACCAATCCAAACGGGGATCCTTCGCTTGGAGCCGAGGTAGGAGACAAAGATGACAGTGATAACATTGCCGATCTCGTACATGGAGGAGATAACGCCGGTGAGGGAGGAAGGGATCTCGTAGCGCTTCTCAATGGTGGTGATGACAGAGTTGAGGTAGCCGGATGCCAGAGCTTGTTGTACCGTCACCAATACAGACAGCAGGAACACAAAGATCTGGCCAGAGGGAGATACAAATTACAAGAAATTAAGAAGGATACAAAAATAAAGAAACAAATCAACTTATCAACAATAGGCTGCTTTATGAAGGTTGAGGATGGGATAAGGAAAACAAACTAGTGGGACAAACACCTGCTGCCTTATATGAAATGCTTCTTTGGGCACAGGCTATGGGACAAAATGACAAACCCCTGCTGCCTTATAAGAAATGCTCTCTAAGAGCAAAGGCTACACCCAAGTAACTGTAGTTGGGGTCATCGAGGCTATGCAACCACAAATACTGATCTACTGTTACCTGATGGCAGCTTGGAGCCATTGCATGATACACTGTGGGTATAGTTGTGGCTCCCTGGTGGTGTAGGGTATAGTTGGTCAAAAGGACCCAGAGGGTACAAGGCCTTGTGTCTTTCCAGACTGGCACTTTCCATCTATTAGTACAAGGATCCAAACCTAGTGAACCAGGAGGCTGACTTATCAGTAGGTGAGTAATATTGTGCTAGCTATAGATTGTGTATGAGCACAGGGTGGGTCCCTGTTGCTGGTTTTGATAGGGTGCTCCAAGGCCCCTGGGTCCTAACAATAAAGAGATCATGGGTGTGGATGCTTGGGTATGGTAGTTTTGAACTAGTACCTTGGGGACGAAAATAATTCTTTGCGGACTATCTTACCAAACTAAGACTATAATTTAGGAACGCTTGATAAGTTAACCGATAAAGAACAATTACCATCCCCAGGTCACTGGCTATAAATTACTGAAAAGGCTTTCCTCAGCACCTACACCCACAATCAAGGGGTAAGATCTTTTAGCCGCAGAGTAACCCACCTCGGCCACAGGGATGCAACTTGTGCTCATTCACGGCACGACAGCTGGCACAATATTTTTTACCTAATGATAAGGCATCCTCTCGATATGCCACCACCAAGTTCGGGCCCCTATACTAGTTGGTGGAAAGTACTAGTCAGGTAAGACACTATACCCTGTATGTAGCCTACCATCTGGATCCTTTTGATTGGTCCACTCCAAGGGAATCATAAATAAGCCCAGGGTGTATCATTTAATGCCAGTACAGTCTTTACTTTAACCTCTGGACTGCGGGAAGACTCTTAAGAGATTTTACTGGGCGGCTGCGGGAAGATTCTTAAGATCCAAGGCCTAAAAAAAACATTTTAAAACACCTCAGTGGCACTCAAAACAAAGCAATTTGTGTTTAGGCGAGATAATTTCCCTCCATTACTTGCTAGCACTCCTACATTTGTGTCCCAACCCCCCCTTTCCCCTCCTCCTCAATTATCAGGTATTTTCTCTATTATTCTCGATATTTATCGAATATTTTTATGCGAGAACGGGTGGGAGAGAGAGGGGTGGTGGAGGAGCGTATCTCCGACCCTCCAAGCCAGTCTGAAAGCTCCCTCTGTCTCTCAGTATCGTCCGAGACAAGAGAGAGGGAGGGTGTTTGTCTCTCACCGCTCAAGGTCAGATTACGACCGCGGGGCTAAAATATACGATTTTCACCAGCCAATTGCTGTTAACACTTAATTTATTGCTTTCCCATGTTCATATTTTCATATTAAAAGTAAAATAGGCGCATATGGATAAGTATTAATTATCTATCTATCTATCTATTGCCTGACGCCGTGATCCCCGAAGGGGTGGCCACGAACGAACCGCCCCCATGCACCTCTGTCCCCAGTCAGTCGACGCCCCTCCTCCCAACCAGCACCGCCTTCATCCATATACTTCCTCACTCCATCCTTCCACCTCTCTTTCGGTCTACCTCTCCCTCTCTGTCCTTCCACCTCGCTCTCGTACACTTTGTTAGTCATTCTCTCGCTTCCCATACGTTTCATAAGGCCGAACCATCTCTGATCTCAAAGTGTTCCTTTTCATACTTTCCAGCACATCTACCTCCACACCACACCTCCTTCTTACTTCCTCACTCGTCTGTCTATCCCTCCATGTAACTACGCACGCACTTCTCAAGTAACTCATTTCCACCCCTCTCACTCTTGGTATGAGTCTCTTCTCAAACATCCATTATATATATGGTAAATTGACGATTTTAGTGAGGAATGAATCAGAATACCTTCGCATGGCAGGCACTTTCAAATACCATAGCTGCGCAGTTTAGAGGTTAAAGAGCAAAAACCTTCACAAGTTTTTCTACTATGTAATCAAAGGTAAAATTTGACTTATTGGGAAGGGGAGACTACCCTTCTGCCGCTAAATACCACTTGCGTATACTGTAGCCTATATTTAATCCATCTTCCGCTATCACCATCAGGTGGAGAAGAGATCCAGCCAACGGACCCTCCGGCCATTCGACCCAAGAAACAAGAAATATCATCATCATTGGTGTCCTCCCGAGCAATGCGTGTATGGCAGGGAAATTTTATTTATTTTTATTTATTTTTTTCTATATTCCAACTACTCCCTCTCGGGCATAGGCTGATAGCCTTTACACTCTACCGCTGAACACAGTGAGGCCCGTGAGGTCTTGCTCCAATCTAGATAGTGAGACATGCGAAGCTTCACGGCTCGAAGCAACTCCATCTCTGAAGCCGCCTCGCCTCTGCGCTTCACAGTCTCATCCCCCACACTCGGACCCTCACTCTCAGAACGCCACCTATTGAGCAATTAACTCACTAGGCATTGCCCCCCTGTAGCATATTTTTGAATATGGGAATATTCATACAATGCTATTTAATCAGGGAACAATGAGGGTATTTTTTTGGCATTTCGGTGTGCTGTGGTAATGCACTGATACTCTAGGTACAGCACAAATTCCATCCCAATAATATCTTCCCATTGACATATTGGGATTCGAACCCGGGTCCATTGGATTACCAGTCCAGTGGCAAGACCACTCCGCCACACCTCCCCCTGTTGTGGTCAAGTAGCCACCTGCTACTCTACGTTTATATAGCAATAAAATTATTATCATATTAAGTTTATTCCCTCCTTCAAGTCACATACAGTTATTGTTGTCACATACAGTTCTCAGGATTTAGTTAGTTAGTTAAGACTTCAGAGGCTATTGGATAATTAAGCCAGCACACTGCAAGTCAAGTCCCTTTTCGAGAACCCCAGTCCCTTTTGTTTTCAGGATATATAAGGTTATACCAGTTCGAATCTTTGAGCCAAGTTCTGAAACATATGGGCTATAATATTGTTAAAATGCCCCAGAACAAGAAGCCCACCACAGAAACCACGAGCGAACACCACACAGAAACACCCGGAAGAAAGGTCCACAGAACGAAAGGACCAGCTGACCGAGCCAGCCATTTCAGACAGGCCCAAGCCCGCAGGGCTAAACAGCTCCAGGACGCACCCATTTACCTTTTCTAAACTGACCATTTTCCACACCTCACGTACACTAACCCCCTCGTGTCCTACACTCCTAACTACAAAGATGATGAACAGGAATATACATTCATATTAAAAACACCCATGCCCTGTCCCGACGTTGAGCCAATGCCAACACATCAGACAGCCATAATTATATCTATGTATGTTCTTACATCCGAGAAGTAGATGTTATATATCTTAGAAGTTAAAACACCCACGTTTGTCCCTAGACCTCGTATATAATTTTCCATGACGAGTATAGATATATGTAACCCGTGCTCAGTCGCCCCTTGCATTGTTCCTCTAGTAACTAAGTCTATAATATTAACTGCCACCAGCATTGATACGACATAGCGGCACTGTCCTTGCTACAAAGATGATGAACAGGAATATACATTCATATTAAAAACACCCATGCCCTGTCCCGACGTTGAGCCAATGCCAACACATCAGACAGCCATAATTATATCTATGTATGCAGTGTGCCAAAATTCGCCCATTTTCTTCGTGATCCCGAACCTAACATCTGAAAAAAATATTGATACTGAAATTGGCTAAGAGCCTGTGACTCCCGGGGCGGCCGGGAGCCCCGCTAAACCTGCCATTCTATTTCTACATTACACTCATCTAACGATAGTTGCTTTGCTCTACACTGTACTCTACATTGGCTATGATCTTAGAACTATTATATATCACCTGTATTGAAGTCCAAATGCAGCTACTAATGTAAATATAGACGGATAAATCCAGAGCTCAAGTCATGAAAGCTATTTGTTTACACTGTGAAAACACAACTTGTTCGGTTCGGATGAGGTGACTGACTTTAGCACCAATATAACAAATATATATTACAATAAGGAAACAGCCATCGTTCATAGAACGAACTCCTGGATGGGAGAGTCCGCTAAAACAAACAAACAAACAACCAATGTACCCCTACACTCCGATGTTATATTGCGCCGAAGGCTGAGTCAAGACGAACACAACTACCGTAATTTTATTGGCACTCGAATGCTCAATAATATGTAGATTAAAGGATAATAATAGGTATTTATCTAAAACTATGTATATATTAACTAAACTACTCCATGTGTTTAATATATTGACTGAATTTCACTGAAATGAATAATGTAAAATATTAATTTAAGTTTGAATGTTAGTTTTCTGATCTGATCTGATCCCAATTAAACTCCCACAAAATACACGATATTTTTTCGTATGTGTTAATTTTATGGGGTCTCTAATTTCTTAAAAATAGTGAATGAATATAAATTTTATGTGTTTGACAAAGAGCGCAAGACCTTGAGGCATAAGGTAAGCTATAAATTAGTACGATTTTATGATGAATTATTGGTTTTTCAGGGGTATTTATGTGGTTGGATCAATGGAAAACAACGAACGAAAATCAGCTATGTTTTCCATTGTGGTGTTTCCGAGAATAATCCAATGATGACGTCAAATTAGCTTGCCGCCAATCAACTGTGGAACACTTGGAAATGTGTTAGCTGTTATTTACCGATATATTTGTGGAAAAATAGAGTGAATTAAGGGGCTGGAATATAACATTGACTTCATGTGAAGTGCGAGTGCCCTACACATTCTAAAATTGTGCATATTAATCTTGGGGAACTCCTTATATATAAGGTATAAGTTCAAGGTGATACTTTGGATAAACCTGACTTCTAGCAAGCACCAAACACCAATTTTGTAAGTAGCCAAGCATATTATTTTGTTCAGATAAGCCTAGGCCTACTTGTATTAGCCTAGGCCTATGATGATAATGATGATTTGAAGCAGAAATGAGTAGCCTAGGGCCCTAGGCTGAGGCTAGGCGTATTAGGCTTAGGATAACCCATTATCCAACAATCTTAGGACTGCCCCCACTAATGGGGCTATGTATAATGTATTGATAGGCTAATGAAGATCAAGGAAGATTTGAGGTTAAAGACAGTACAAAATAAGGTTAGCTAGGCTCTTAACCCGGGAACGGCAAAGGTCCTCAATTATGGTAATTATTTAGAAGACGACCTTTTTTTCTAGTTATTAAAAACTTACTCTATGGTGTATTTTATGATATATAGAAGCAATAGAACTGTTAAAATGACCTGGGAAGTGTATATTAAACTTAGCCTAGACCAACATTCCTGTTTTTTTTTGTTTTTTTTTGTAAGGCTAGGCTAGGCTAACCTAGCCTAGGCTACTCTTGAGTTTTGGAACACAGTAGGCCTAAGCCTAGGCCTATTTTAGATGTCTAACTTTTAAAATAATATAAAAATAAGTAGGCTAGGATTAATTTGTTTTTATCATTATACAGAAAGTTAATTTGTGTTATCACTCAAAAAAACAGCATCATTCGACACCCTGGCTAGGCTATAGCCTATGACAATAACAGTTTGCCGTCATGCCGTGGGATTATAGGGGTAGACCTGTCACTGAAGAATACTTTCGCAGTCTTACCGTTTGTTTTTGTTTTCAAGGTATAGGCTATAGGCAGAATAGGCTACAGTAGTATCTTATCTACTGGTATCTTATTTTATTGTAGTTTATATTATGAGTGGAAGATTTGCAATAACTTACCCTAACCAAAGTCCAAACTTAAGTGTCCAAAGTGGGATCTGCACCCTGCCTCTATGTTCTCATTTTGTATACCGGTAACTTTTTAGCCAGATTACCGGTACAATTTAATAAGTGTACAGCCAGCAGCTAGGCCTACCGCCTACAGTGCATTTATAGATTTCCCGGAATCCCGGCCATGACTTGGGTATCACTAAAGAATCTTTCCGCAGCCTTATGTACAATTGTTTGTTTTTATTTCTTCAAGGAATATACAGTACCGGGTAGTACAGTAGTTTATTGTTCAATTGTTTATCATGTTATGAGTAGATAATTTGCATTACCTTACCCTAACCTAACTTTACTTAGTTTTAGTGTCCAAAGTGGGGGCTGCCACTATCCCCACAGTCCACACACCCGCTAACTAACATATATTATTGGTATGTCTTGTCATTACTATAACCTGACTTCATGGGGGTAACGGAGACTTGATTCAATATTTTCGGAATTAGCCTCGCAGAATCTCGAGTCTTTTAAAGTTGTGAAAATTAAAGTAAGTTTCTACGTTCCTACTGATTGTACTTAACCCGAGATGGGAATAGCCTACCCAGGTATTTTTTACTCGGCCCAGGGAAAATAATAGACAAACAAATGTTCTAATCAAAGTTTATTCTTGAAACTTGGTACCGGTATGTATTTTAACCAGTACTCTATAGTAACTCATGTATCATATGAAAGGATATAAATTAAGTATGTAATAGTTCTTGGAATGCAACAACAAATATACATGAAATCTTTATTGGACAAAAGTTACAAAACTAAAACAGGGACTGCTAAGAATAATTTAAAAACCTGTTTTCAATGCCTATATTAGTGGACCTGAAGTGAATCTCTTTGAGACTGAAGTACAGGCAGCCAGCTCCCCTAGTATCCTGATTAAACACCAGTAAACATACATAACATCCCTTTTACTTACAATATTATTCATTCCTTTTAATAAATTTTGAGCATGTATTGTGCGTATATTTACCTTCACATCTCAAAATTTCTCCGGCGGCCGGGGGGCTACGCCCCCCGGACACCCTGTTATGTAGCGGGGGGCTGTGCCCCCCGCACAAAGTTGATCCTTGTAAGCTTAGAAAAATTATCCAGAACTGGATCATTTCTGTTTTGGCACCCTGTATGTATGTTCTTACATCCGAGAAGTAGTTGTTGTATATCTTAGAAGTTAAAACACCCACGCTTGTCCCTAGACCTCGTATATCATTTTCCATGACGAGTATAGATATATGTAACCCGTGCTCAGTCACCCCTTGCGGCTTGCATTGTTCCTCTAGTAACTAAGTCTATAATATTAACTGCCACCAGCATTGATGCGACATAGCGGCACTGTCCTTGTGTCGTATTGTGCCAAGTACAGATCAACCAGGTTTCATCACCTTATTAGGACGACGACTATAATGTCATCGTTCATCGATATATGCAATCCTTAGGTTAAGTATTTTTATCCGCCATTGTGTTCACCTTTTTCCATTTACTTTCCACAATTGTCATACGTCTTCCCCTTGCCTCCTTCGTATCCACAGCCCACACTACGCCAATTTACTTCGTGTCTTACACCTCTTACCCCAACCAGAGATTGTATAAGATAACCTGGTTACCAATATCTGTCATAAGTACCCCGAAACAATAACTAAGTACCCCTACGAACCAGGGTCGTAACTGGCTCCCAAAAGTTGGGGGGGATAATGTAGTGGCAGGCGAGCGAAGCGAGCTGTTCAGTTGGGGGGTCTGGGGGGGCGCTGTGAGCCCCCCCCCCCCGAAATTTTTTGAAATTTGAGCTCATTTTAGGAGCATTGTGAGGGCTATTTGGAGTGGTAAACTTAATAATATGGGTGGTTTAACAATAAGCATCTGAAAGCAATTATGTGACATATGCATGGATGCCATGAAATATTTGGTAGGGAAATCTGGAAGTTAGGTTAAGTTAGGTGGTCATTGGTTAATGTAAGAAAAACGCATGATATCCATGCGAGCAGTTGGCTAACATTGTCCATAGTTTGATGTAGGTCCATTCCATTAAATTGATACCGATCATAGGCTACCAGTATGTATTCGTTTACTTTAAAATCTTCACTTCTTTAACTTTGCCCAACTGTAGTTTTGAGGTAAATTTTCAGTCCCCTAACTTCCTTACAATGCATCAAACTACTACAAAATGCCACATTCCTGCTTATATAATGCCTGTGCAGTAATCAGAGGAGCCACATCCAGAGTACATTGCACACAAAACCCTAAAATAGTAATAATAAAAATAACTAGGCCTATTCACACCCTTCTGTCTTTTGCTGAGGAGACTGCTCATTTGTATTATGTAAACAATGAAACGTTTGGCATGCCGCATTCAAGAACGAAAAAAATTGCAGAAATAAATTAATCTTTCATTTTCATAGATAATTATAGTAATTAAATATATAATGAATAAATATTCACGATACTTTATAATATAATTAATGATTAACTATGTTCCTACAAACTCTACATACTGTACATTTTGTTCAGAGGTTAAAAGAAAACTTCCGAACAGTTTTAACTTTTAAGGGGTAACAACTCTATTTTCCGTGCTCTGATATTTTAGAACTTAGAAGCGTGATAACGGTGATATAATTAATATTTTATCATAATATTTATTATCTATTGGGGGACACAGTTTGTCAGTTTCAAAGGTGTAACAACTCTATTTTCCTTGCTCTAACAGTCTTTGTAGAAGCGTGATATTTAATCATAATATTTGTATTTTATTGGGGGGGGGGACAAAGTATACTGTGTCCCCGCTGACTCAAACTTTGGGGGGGGACATGTCCCCCCTGTCCCC
>JBAKBP010037691.1:0-17038 GCA_037953745.1 Lithodes maja
CTGTTTACATTCTTAAGCTGAGTGCCATTCATCGAATAGTTTGCTTTCTCATTTAGGTATCCGACATGTAGTACTTTACATTTATCCGCATTGAAACTCATTTGCCAAATTTGGGCCCAACATGACAATTTATCTAGATTGTGTTGCATATCGTCAACTTGTTCTTTTGAGAGTACGCTATTTGCAATTTTTGTATCGTCAGCAAATTTTGAGATTGAGCAGGTGAGACCCTCATCTATGTCGTTGATGTAAATTAGAAAGAGAATTGGTCGTAGTACCGATCCCTGGGGTACCCCGCTACTTACATTGGTCCATTTAGATGCCTTACCGTTTATGACTACCCTTTGCTTCCTGTTGCTGAGCCAATTTTCTATCCATTTCAACACACCGTCTTGTATTCCATGCACTTTTAGTTTTAGCAGTAAACGTTTGTGGGGAACTTTGTCAAAGGCCTTTTGAAAATCAAGGTATATAATATCTACAGCTTTACTCTCATCGTAGAGGTTGAGGATATCGTGGAAGAAGTCTAAGAGGTTTGTTAAACAGGAACGTTTTTTACGAAAGCCGTGTTGAGTATCTTTAAGTATGTTATTTTCCTCTAAGTGATTTACGAGTCTGTCTCGTATGACCGTTTCTAGCATTTTACATACAACTGAGGTTAAGCTAATTGGACGATAGTTACTGGGTAGGGATTTGCTGCCTTTTTTGAATATCGGTGTTACGTTGGCTAGCTTCCACTGATCGGGCATAGTTCCAGACTGCAAGGATTTATTGAATAGTAATGTCAGTGGTTTGGAGAGCTCATCCTTAGCTTCCTTTAGAACTCTAGGCGAGATTGTATCAGGTCCTGGCGTTTTATTTACCTTGAGTTTATCTAAACAATTCAATACTTCTCTCTCTGTAACGGTGATATTGCTTAGAACATCTGAATTATCAATCTGAATCGGCGATGGTGTAGGGATATCACTGAGGTCTTCCGTTGTAAAAACTGATGCAAAGAAGGTATTGAGGGCATTACTCATTTGTACTTCGTCTTTGGTGTATTCTCCATTTTCATCGACTAACGGTCCAACAGTTGAAGTAACTACTTTTTTCTTTCTGATATAACTATAGAATTTTTTCGGGTTTGTTTTACTTTGATTCGCAATATGTAACTCTAAGGTCTTTTTACTTTGCTTAATTAACTTTTTGGCTTTGCGTCGTAGCTCTACAAATTTCACCCGTTCTTCGTCATTTTGTGAGGATTTTAATCTATCATTAGCAAATTTTTTAGCAAGCAGGCAGTTTGAAATATCTTTGTTCCACCATTTGGGCTTATTATTATGGCCTGGACGCCGTATTTTCGATGATATGCAGTCTTGCACTGCTTTTAGGTAAGTGGTTTCGAAAAACTTCCAAGATGTATTTATGTCGTTATTGTTAATTAAAAAGCTCCAGTCAGTTTCTTTAAACATAGCTCTATGTTTATGGAAGTTTGCTTTCTTGAAATTAGGGACTTTTTCGATGCTACTATTTGGTTCGTTACTAGTAAACTTTAAAGTGAAAGTTATCGTACGATGGTCGCTGTTACTGAATTCATCACCAACATTCAAATTCTCTATTAATTCTTCTTTTGTTGCAAGTACAATGTCAAGAACGTTATTACCACGGGTCGGCGTTCGAACAAATTGATAAAGCGAACTCTCTTGCAAGTTCGTATACAAGTCATGTCCGGAGAGAGAGAGAGAGAGAGAGAGAGAGAGAGAGAGAGAGAGAGAGA
This sequence comes from Lithodes maja, assembly GCA_037953745.1. NCBI lineage: Eukaryota > Metazoa > Arthropoda > Malacostraca > Decapoda > Lithodidae > Lithodes > Lithodes maja. The sequence continues at coordinate 1,760 of JBAKBP010037691.1, forward strand.
GAGAGAGAGAGAGAGAGGGAGGGAGGGAGAGAGAGAGAGAGAGAGAGAGAGTACAAAGGAAATCAAGCAACAACAGATCCAGTGACCCTTCTAGGTTGCTTGTCCTCCAAAACACTGAGGATCAAGTGTCCAAACAGTGGTTTAGAGTGGGTAAGGGAACATTGGAAAGGGAATTACTGCCCTGGAACTAATGTCCGTGGCAGGATTAGGAAGTTAGTAGGGGACAGAGGGGTTAGTAACTGAGGGGGGGATAAAATAAAGTTATTCATTTACAAACGCAGTCAGTCGCGGGTTTGATGCGAGATATTTGTCTAGGCGGAGTTTAAATGAATCAACGGTGATGCAGTCTATAACGTTTCGGGGAAGCCCATTCCACAAGTTGACAACTCGATTGAAGAAGAAATTCTTAGATTCGTGCGAGTTAAAAGATTTACCAATAATTTTGCAACCGTTTCCCCGCGTGTAATTAGATTGGTCGATAGTGAAGTACTTACTACAGTTCATATTGTCGATGCCTTTGATGATTTTGAACACTTGAATTAAGTCGCCTCTTAATCTGCGCTGGGTTAAAGGAAATAGATTTAATTCTCTAAGACGCTCTTCGTATGGTTTGTTCTTTAGGCTAGGTATCATTTTGGTAACTCTACGTTGAACTCGTTCTAGCTTGTTTATATCTTTTTGGTAATAAGGGCACCAGGATTGAACGCAGTATTCCAGAAGAGGGCGGACTAAGGAATTGTAAAGGGTTAGGATAACTTCTTTGGATTTATGCTCAAATGACCTGCCTATAAAGCCAATTATTTTGTTTGCCTTCTTAACAACTTCTGAACATTGTTGCCTCGGTTTTAGGTTACTCGATATTGTTACTCCCAGATCGGTTTCTCTGTTTACATTCTTAAGCTGAGTGCCATTCATCGAATAGTTTGCTTTCTCATTTAGGTATCCGATATGTAGTACTTTACATTTATCCGCATTGAAACTCATTTGCCAAATTTGGGCCCAACATGACAATTTATCTAGATTGTGTTGCATATCGTCAACTTGTTCTTTTGAGAGTACGCTATTTGCAATTTTTGTATCGTCAGCAAATTTTGAGATTGTACAGGTGAGACCCTCATCTATGTCGTTGATGTAAATTAGAAAGAGAATTGGTCCTAGTACCGATCCCTGGGGTACCCCGCTACTTACATTGGTCCATTTTGATGCCTTACCGTTTATGACTACTCTTTGCTTTCTGTCGCTGAGCCAATTTTCTATCCATTTCAACACACCGTCTTGTATTCCATGCGCTTTTAGTTTTAGCAGTAAACGTTTGTGGGGAACTTTGTCAAAGGCCTTTTGAAAATCAAGGTATATAATATCTACAGCTTTACTCTCATCGTAGAGGTTGAGGATATCGTGGAAGAAGTCTAAGAGGTTTGTTAAACAGGAACGTTTTTTACGAAAGCCGTGTTGAGTATCTTTAAGTATGTTATTTTCCTCTAAGTGATTTACGAGTCTGTCTCTTATGACCGTTTCTAGCATTTTACATACAACTGAGGTTAAGCTAATTGGACGATAGTTACTGGATAGGGATTTGCTGCCTTTTTTTTAATATCGGTGTTACGTTGGCTAGCTTCCACTGATCGGGCATAGTTCCAGACTGCAAGGATTTATTGAATAGTAATGTCAGTGGTTTAGAGAGCTCATCCTTAGCTTCCTTTAGAACTCTAGGCGAGATTGTATCAGGTCCAGGCGTTTATTTACCTTGAGTTTATCTAAACAATTCAATACTTCTCTCTCTGTAACGGTGATATTGCTTAAAACATCTGAATTATCAATCTGAATCGGCGATGGTGTAGGGATATCACTGAGGTCTTCTGTTGTAAAAACTGATGCAAAGAAGGTATTGAGGGCATTACTCATTTGTTCTTCGTCTTTGGTGTATTCTCCATTTTCATCGACTAACGGTCCAACAGTTGAAGTAACTACTTTTTTCTTTCTGATATAGAATTCTTTCGGGTTTGTTTTACTTTGATTCGCAATATGTAACTCTAAGGTCTTTTTACTTTGCTTAATTAACTTTTTGGCTTTGCGTCGTAGCTCTACAAATTTCACCCGTTCTTCGTCATTTTGTGAGGATTTTAATCTATCATTAGCAAATTTTTTAGCAAGCAGGCAGTTTGAAATATCTTTATTCCACATTTTGGGCTTTTTATTATGGCCTGGACGCCGAGTTTTCGATGGTATGCAGTCTTGCACTGCTTTTAGGTAAGTGGCTTCGAATAACTTCCAGATGTATTTATGTCGTTATTGTGAATTAAAAAGCTCCAGTCAGTTTCTTTAAACATAGCTCTAAGTTTAGGAAAGTTTGCTTTCTTGAAATAGGGACTTTTTCGAGAGAGAGAGAAGAGAGAGAGAAGAGAGAGAGAGGAGAAGAGAGAGAAGAGAGAGAGAGAGAGAGAGAGAGAGAGGAGAGAGAGAGAGGGTGAGAGAGAGAGGGAGGGGGAGAGAGAGAGAGAGGAGGAGGAGAGAGGAGAGGAGGGGAGAGAGAAGAGGAGAGAGGAGGGGGAAGAGAGGGAGGAGGGGGAGAGAGAGGAAGGGGAGAGAGAGAGGGAGAGTGGGTGAGTGAGTACAAAGGAGTACAAGGAAATCAAGCAACAACAGGTCTAGTAACCTATCTAGGCTGCTTGTCCCCCAAAACACTGAGGGTCAAGTGTCCAAACAGTGGTTTAGAGTGGGTAAGGGAACATTGGAAAGGGAACTACTGCCCTGGAACTAATGTCCGTGGCAGGATTAGGACGTTAGTAGGGGACAGAAGGGTTAGTAACATAACACAGTTATAAGTGATGTTTCGTATATCTGGAAAAAGAGAGTAACGTCTTAGAGAAATATATATATTATATATATATATACGCAATCATCCTTGATGAATCTGATTCATTTTCAAAACTAGGAATCACTGTAAAACTTGCCTACCTAGCCGTGAATAATTATATATAGTTATACAAGATTTCACACCTGTCCCTATAAGCAGGGGCTATATTATATATACCCACCTTACCCTGTCCCTCGTTACACCAACTCCACCCTACCCTATCCACCCTACATTATCCTACATATCCACCTTACCCTGTCCCCCCTTACACCAACTCCACCCTACCCACCCTACATCATCCACCTTACCCTGTTCACCCTATACACCAACTCCACCCTACCCTATCCACCCTACATTATCCTACATATCCACCTTACCCTGCCCCCCCTTACACCAACTCCACCCTACCCTATCCACCCTACATTATCCTACATATCCACCTTACCCTGTCCCTCCTTACACCAACTCCACCCTACCCTATCCACCCTACATCATCCTACATATCCACCTTACCCTGTTCACCCTATACACCAACTTAACCTTACCCTATCTACCCTACATCATCTTACATATCCACCTTACCCTGTTCACCCCTATACACCAACTCCACCCTACCCTATCCACCCTACATCATCTTACATATCCACCTTACCCTGTTCACCCTATACACCAACTTAACCTTACCCTATCTACTTCATCTAATCATATACGTCCACCCTACATCATCCTACATACACACCTTACCCTGTCCACCGTACATTATCCTACATATCCACCTTACCCTGTCTCCCCTTACACCAACTCCACCCTACATATCCACCTTATACCAACTCCACCCTACCCTACATCATCCTACATATCCACCTTACCCTGCCCCCCCTTACACCAACTCCACCCTACCCTATCCACCCTACACCATCCTACATATCCACCTTACCCTGTCCCTCCTTACATCAACTCCACCCTACCCTATCCACCCTACATCATCTTACATATCCACCTTACCCTGTTCACCTTATACACCAACTTAACCTTACCCTATCTACCCTACATCATCTTACATATCCACCTTACCCTGTTCACCCTATACTCCAACTTAACCTTACCCTATCTACCTCATCTAGCCTAATCATATACGTCCATCCTACATACCCACCTTACCCTGTCCACCCTACGCACCAACTTCACCTTACCCTATCCACCTAGCCAAACCCTACACAGCCACCCTATCCATCACACCCACTGTATTTAAAGAACAGGTTGATGGTACTGTCCCAGTCCCCTATTATAGAGGTCAGCAGTGGCCCAGTCCCATATTATAGAGGTCAGCAGTGTCCTAGTCCCATATTATAGAGGGCAGCAGTGTCCCAGTCCCCTATTATAGAGATCAGCAGTGTCCCAGTCCCCTATTATAGAGGTCAGCAGTGTCCCAGTCCCCTATTATAGAGGTCAGCAGTGTCCCAGTCCCATATTATAGAGGTCAGCAGTGTCCCAGTCCCATATTATAGAGGTCAGCAGTATCCCAGTCACATATTATTATAGAGGTCAGCAGTGTCCCAGTCCCATATTATAGAGGTCAGCAGTATCCCAGTCCCATATTATATAGGTCAGCAGTATCCTAGTCCCATATTATATAGGTCAGCAGTATCCCAGTCCCATATTATAGAGGTCAGCAGTATCCCAGTCCCATATTATAGAGGTCAGCAGTATCCCAGTCCCATATTATAGAGGTCAGCAGTATCCCAGTCACATATTATAGAGGTCAGCAGTGTTCCAGTCCCATATTATAGAGGTCAGCAGTATCCCAGTCCCATATTATAGAGATCAGCAGTGTCCCAGTCCCATATTATAGAGGTCAGCAGTATCCTAGTCCCATATTATATAGGTCAGCAGTATCCTAGGCCCATATTATATAGGTCAGCAGTATCCCAGTCCCATATTATAGAGGTCAGCAGTATCCTAGTCCCATATTATATAGGTCAGCAGTATCCCAGTCCCATATTATAGAGGTCAGCAGTATCCCAGTCCCATATTATAGAGGTCAGCAGTATCCCAGTCCCATATTATAGAGGTCAGCAGTATCCCAGTCACATATTATAGAGGTCAGCAGTGTTCCAGTCCCATATTATAGAGGTCAGCAGTATCCCAGTCCCATATTATAGAGGTCAGCAGTGTCCCAGTCCCATATTATAGAGGTCAGCAGTATCCTAGTCCCATATTATATAGGTCAGCAGTATCCTAGGCCCATATTATATAGGTCAGCAGTATCCCAGTCCCATATTATAGAGGTCAGCAGTATCCCAGTCCCATATTATAGAGGTCAGCAGTATCCCAGTCCCATATTATAGAGGTCAGCAGTGTCCCAGTCCCATATTATAGAGGTCAGCAGTGTCCTAGTCCCATATTATAGAGGTCAGCAGTACGGTATCCCAGTCCCATATTATAGAGGGCAGCAGTGTCACAGTCCCATATTATAGAGGTCAGCAGTACGGTATCCCAGTCCCATATTATAGAGGTCAGCAGTGTCCCAGTCCCATATTATAGAGGTCAGCAGTGTTCCAGTCCCATATTATAGAGGGCAGCAGTGTCCCAGTCCCATATTATAGAGGGCAGCAGTGTCCCAGTCCCATATTATAGAGGGCAGCAGTGTCCCAGTCCCATATTATAGAGGTCAGCAGTGTCCCAGTCCCATATTATAGAGGGCAGCAGTGTCCCAGTCCCATATTATAGAGGGCAGCAGTGTCCCAGTCCCATATTATAGAGGGCAGCAGTGTCCCAGTCCCATATTATAGAGGGCAGCAGTGTCCCAGTCCCATATTATAGAGGGCAGCAGTGTCCCAGTCCCATATTATAGAGGGCAGCAGTGTCCCAGTCCCATATTATAGAGGTCAGCAGTGTCCCAGTCCCATATTATAGAGGTCAGCAGTGTCCCAGTCCCATATTATAGAGGGCAGCAGTGTCCCAGTCCCATATTATAGAGGGCAGCAGTGTCCCAGTCCCATATTATAGAGGGCAGCAGTGTTCCAGTCCCATAGTATAGAGGTCAGCAGTGTCCCAGTCCCATATTATAGAGGGCAGCAGTGTCCCAGTCCCATATTATAGAGGTCAGCAGTGTCCCAGTCCCATATTATAGAGGTCAGCAGTGTCCTAGTCCCATATTATAGAGGGCAGTAGTATCAATTTGAGTCTGGTGCATGACTATCCTTGATAAACATTACACTCCACTAACACACTCGCAAACATCCAGTAAAACACCTCTAACTATTCCTCTATTTAAATCTTACGTTATTTTCGTTCATTTTTGGACATACTGAAGCCAAAATAAAGTTGCTTCCCTACACTAATTTGGGTGGGCAATATCACTGGGTAAACTATGAGGAATGTTAGAGTAACCACATTTTATTATTGGTCTGAATTACTGTCATTGTTGCGGCCTCGATGCTGTCAATGTAACCAGATACTGTACTATACTGGGCCAACACCGTCATTCACTGGTATGAACAGAAACATTGCATACAGTAACATTAATTATTCGTGAACACTATTTACAGTACAGTCTTCGTTTATCAATAATGTTTAAGTACCGTACACCTTTTGTAATATCCATGTCATAAGTTGCAATATTTAGTTTTGCTTGATTGTTATACTCAGGGCAATTCAAATTGAACAGTCATTGTTTCAGATGCTTTGCATGCATCTTTCACTACCATATGTAATAAATATAGCTCTTAGTCCAATCAGTGCACATGATTGTATAAATTAATTGTTTATACATATACCGGTATTTTGGTTCTCATTCGATGTGTGGAATTATATTAAAACATAAGTTTAGTATTTGTTTCAGCTAGATTTTGTGTGTGTGTGTGTGTGTGTGTGTGTGTGTGTGTGTGTGTGTGTGTGTGTGTGTGTGTGTGTGTGTGTGTGTGTGTGTGTGTGTGTGTGTGTGTGTGTGTGTGTGTGTGTGTGTGTGTGTGTGTGTGTGTGTGTGTGTGTGTGTGTGTGTGTGTGTGTGTGTGTGTGTGTGTGTGTGTGTGTGTGTGTGTGTGTGTGTGTGTGTGTGTGTGTGTGTGTGTGTGTGTGTGTGTGTGTGTGTGTGTGTGTGTGTGTGTGTTATTCACTTGCTTGTTTCGTCAAGGGGAATCCACGCAATGCGAGCTAAGCTCATTATTATCGCGCCTCCTTAACTGGGAATGTATTGCGTGAAATGCATGTTAAGTGTTTATGTATCGTTGGAATGGCTGTGGATGTGTGTGTAGTCTGTATTTTAGCCAATTGGCGACATCTGGAAACGAAGGCTTAGGGTTAATCTGTATGGTACCATTCTCACTACGGTACCAGTCTCACCCGAAGGCTTAGGTTGACCAGTAGCTTAGGTGAACCATATGATACCCATCTCGCCTTGTACCATTTTTGCCAACCCCAGATGGGACGTCACAACGTCGTCCACTTATTCCAGGTACCTATTTACAGCTAGGTGAACTGAGGCTAACACATGAAAGGAGACAAGCCCAATTTGTCTCCGCCCGGCCGGGGGATTGAACCCCCGATCCCTCGTGTGTGTGTGTGTTCCCCTCCTGCCGTGTGGTTGATGGACCCAGTGTGTAAATATTGACGCTGAGATATCAACAGATCTGCCTAGATATTGATCACTGCTAGTGTTTGTACTCGGTTAGTAGGCTATGTAATAGAAAAAGTAGAATACGTATTGTAGCACACAGGTTATTATTATTAGGGGTTCGACCCCTACGGGGAACCCCTATTGTAATCATTAAACCCGGTTTTTCATCCAAATTCTTCTTACGCGCCGGTTTCGACGCAATAACTCCAGAACCGCTTTTTGGATCGGGATCAAACTTTCACAAGAGGTGCGTTTTTGTATTGGGCAACTTTTGATATGCTAAACATCCGGCATGGCGGCCAAACAGGTCCGTGGCAGCCGATTTCCCGAAAATCTTGACGCTTAAATACCGTCTCTCCCACTCATAGGAAACTACTGGGCTTTGGCATATGGACTCCCCTACTAATGCTCCGCAAATTTTATAGAGAAGGTTTTGCTTTTGCACGTGGGTTTTTTTTCCGGCAATCTTGAAAAAACCTTGAATTCCACATCTTGAAAACTACGCCGATGATCAAAGCCATGCTTGCGTAGTTGAGTGAGGCTCTCGATTCCGAACGTTTTGATACCAAGAGAATATAAATAGGTGGAATAGTTTGGCCGCAGCATTGAAAACTGTCTATTCTTAAATGACTTTAAAACCGCATTCGATACCCACACAAAGTTTACCGTCTACAGTCTATAGGCTTTCACGCATCCCCCAGTTTTGCTAAATAACAGTCTCTTTATAATTCAGATCTATTATTTTTGTTTTATTTAACTCTCTCAAAACAGTTTGAGTCCCTACGAATTCCAGCAATTATTTAGCCAACCTACCTATACATACCTACTCTACCAAATAATAATGATAATTCAAATTTATTTTTGGTGAATGACAGTATTGGCTAACGTTTTTAACAATTCCTCCCTTTGCCAAATGCTTTGTTTAATAACAATGATATGGACCTTTCAAGTTTTGGCATTTGCCTGTGTGACGTACCCTGCCCTTCCTTCCTACCTCCCTCCTCCCTCATATCTAGCAAATGTATCAACAACCACTCTAGTGAACTTTCGGTATTTAGTTTATTCAGCTTAATACTATTTATCCACATAAAATAGAAACCTATCACAATTTATGTCTAATACAACCATAGACAGTGCTATTACATATTATTTGAACATGTCAAATTTAGCAGTTGCTATTTACCTTGAACAGTAATGACAGAACATAAAGCTTCTCTTGCCGTGTAGTACTCAAAGAAAGCAGGGTTACTTAAGGGGAGCTTTTTAGTTTGTTTCCTACTCCTCCAGCAATCTTAAAATTTCACCCCCTTGACCCCCTTTCAAGATAAATTTGTACATTTTTCGGTAGAAAAATGTCCCGGCCAAAGGCCGGTTACTCTTAAATTACAGGCTCGCTATCGCTCGCCAGGATAAAATTGACACCTAAATGGCACGAAAGGTCTTAAAATTGACAGAATGGGGTGGAAATTCTTAAAATCACCAAATTAATGGGGCAAACGTCTTAAAATCTCAAAAGCAATGGGGCTAGACATGAGGAAGAAAGGGGTCAAGAAAAAAAATCCTTCAAGTGGAAACCTCCCCTTACGCCGGCCCATACCGAACTGTTCCCAAGTCAGAGATGCAGAGGTAACTTTCACAATGCATTATAACCCTAGACAGACACCAATATACCACTAAATCATACAAATATCACTACAAAAGAGATAGGAAAATATTATATTAATGTCCTAGGTATTTGAAATTATGCAAATGATTAAAATCCATTATGATATAATGATAATGGGATCGATTAGTATCTGGCAACAGTGTTGCACTATAATTTCCTGAACGTATGCTAACTCGGAATATTTATCCCATTAATATACACATCTATCACTATTTAAATTTAATACAACCATACACAGTGCTATTACATATTATTTGAACATAATATAGGATGGTCTTTCCTTTAAACCATTTTCTATATCTATTCACGAAAAATATAGGCCTAGCCTAGGCAGCGCTACCGGTAGGTACGAATTTATCAGTTCGAATTCTGATTGAGAGTGGGATTAGGCCTAGGCCTTGCCTAGGGCTTAACATGGGATACTGTTTGGGGGTTGGAAATAGGCACAGGCTGCTTTAGGCCTAATTAGGTAAAATAGTCAAATCGAGACAATTGCACAGCCAACATAGCCTATTAAGCAAATATTTTACCAATCTACAATAGGCCTAGTCTATTCGCTGTAAGTAGGCAAGAAATCATGACCTATAACCTTTGTAACTAAAAAAACAACTAGAGTGATCAAGCTAATATGTCAATTTGGGAAGAGTCAGTCAAGGAATAGCCTAGATGTGGAAATTTGCAGCCAATTTGCTCTAGCCCTTTTTGAGATACAGAGGCTAGAGGTCATTGTTGAGCCCCCCCCCCCCCCCATGACATATTGTCATCATCTTATATATTGCCAGCAGGGGGCAAATAACCGAAAAAATCGCCGTCGAAATAGACGCGAACTTAACCACGGCGATCGACACATGTAAACATGGCGGTGGCGGGGGAGGTGTCGGACGTTTGCAATAAAGTTCCCGTCTATTTTGAATGCCATTGGATACAATAATATGTTGAGGGGGGCTTTGCCCCCCCTCACCTCCCCCCCGCCCCATGATATATTGTCACCATCATATATATTGCCAGCAGGGGCAAATAACCGAAAAATTCGCCGTCAAAATAGACACCTTTATGAATAGGTTAGCCTTTAGGCTAGGCCTGTCGGCAAGAGAGCGTTCGAAACAAGGCACACAGGATTCTAGGGTTCATCTCTAGGAGTGTGAGTAACAGAACTGCTGATGTTATCTTAAAACTTTACTTGTCATTAGTGAGACCCCATATGGATTATGCTGTTCAATTTTGGTGTCCTTATTACAGAATGAACATAGATTCATTGGAGAGAGTACAACGTAGAATGACAAAAATGATCCATAATATTAGAAATCTTCTGTATAAAGAAAGGTTGAAGAAATTAGGCTTACATTCGTTAGAGAGACGCAGAGTTGGAGGGGATATGATAGAGGTGTTCAAGTGGGTTAGTGGGATTAACAAAGAGGACATGAAAAATGTACTAAAGCTCAGTGATAGCGAAAGAACTCGTACCAATGGTTTCAAATTAGATACATTTCGTTTCAGAAAAGATATAGGCAAATATTGGTTTGGTAACAGAGTTGTAGATGGGTGGAATGGACTACCAAGTGCTATAATGGGATTAAAAACGATAGGGAGCTTTAAGATAAAATTGGATAAGCATATGGACGAGAAGGGTTGGGTGTGAAGGGGGATCAGCAGGGTTGGGCCAATCAGCGCTCTGCAGACCCCCGTAATCCTGCGTTAATCTCTAACCGTTTTGGTAAGATGATCCTCAGGGTATTAGAGTGTTGAGCCTATAATTGGGCTTTGTAATTGGGGTTGTGTGGGACAGGGATCTGCCTTGCTTAGGCCAAACGGCTTTCTGCAGACTCCCATTTTCTTATGTTCTTATGTTCTTACATGCAACTAAGATGAACATGGGAATCTGCAGACAAGTGGCCCACAAAAGGCAGATCCCTTTCACATCCAACCCATTTCGTCCATATGTCTATCTGATTTTATCTTGAAATTCTTTATTGTTCTTGATCCCACTATAGCACTAGGTAGCCTATTTCACATATCTACGACTGTTACGAGTGAGGCAGATCCTTTAGACAGCCAATCTCTCTCTCTCTCTCTCTCTTATTTGCACACTGGTACAAATGAGGCAGATCCCTTACACATGCTACCAAGATGAAAATGGGAGTCTGCAGAGACCTGATTGGCCCACACACGGCAGATCCCTTTCACACCCAACCTATCTTGTCCTATCAAAATTTTTGTTGAAGCTCTATTGTTATTGACCCCACTATAGCACTTGGTAGCCTATTCCACATATCTACAACTCTTACCAAGCGAATAGAGGCAGATCCTTTACACAGCCAATCTTTCTCTCTCGCTCTTGTTTGTTTTGCACACTGGTACAAATGAGGCAGATCCCTCACACATGCAACCAAGATGAAAATGGGAGTCTGCAGAGAGCCAAGTGGCCCACATAAGGCAGATCCGTTTCACACCCAACCCATCTCATAAACGTTACCTGTTATTTACACTACTTACTATACACCCATGTTATCATATACCTGCAACCAAAACACAATTGTAAGAAATAGGAACATAGGAAAATGGGAGTCTGTAGAGAGCCAATTGGCCCACACAAGACAGATCCCTTTCACACCCAACCCATCCCGTGCTCTCTCTCTCTCTCTCTTTCTTTCTCATATTTATCGCTATCTTCCTTACGTTTATGACATCCTATTCTCTCTTGCCATACTCTCTGACTCTCACAAATGAGAACATAAACAAAATAAGAAAACGGGAGTCTGCAGGGAGCCGATTGACCTACACATGGCAGATCCCTTTCACACCCAACCCATCTTGATCTAATTTCAAGTTGAAGCTCTATTGTTCTTGATCCCATTATAGCACTCGGTAGCCTATTCCACATATCTACAACTCTGTTACTAAACAAATAGAGGCAGATCCCTTATACAGCCAATCTCTCCCTCTCTCGCTCTTGTTTGTTTGCACAATCTGTTCCTTCTGTAGTTTCTCCATGCCCGATAAGTTAAATGATCTTTTGATATCTGTGACACAACTTTTGTATCCAACACAATACCCTGCTTGCAAAACCCCTCGAACGCCGGACAACGTTGCTTGCAACTTTAATTATTATTATTATTATTATTATTATTATTTAGATGGTAGCATGAATACACATTCAAGGACATATTGCTACATACAAATAGGTGAGAGACGAACAACACTTGCCATTTGCACAACTTATTCGATAAATTTGCATTGAAGATTGCATATTTGGTGGGACCGGCTAAGATACGGTATATGCAAAGGAAATATGTATTGGTATATGACACATTTTGTTTTTGGTATCGGCATCATATTCGTGAATAGAAATAGTCACCAATTGAATAAATAAAGAAAATAACGGACATCGAAAATATGCCTGGGGGGGTGGGGGGGGGGGGGGAATGGCGTATTTCTTTTGCTTATTTATGTATCTGTTTGTTTTTTTAGTTTCCTCCCTAGACCTTTATCAAGCTTAAAAAAACAGGCCCCCCAAGACCCTCCTTCAAGATAAATTTGTACATTTTTCCACAGAAAAATGTCCGAAAAATGTCCCAGCCGAAGGCCGGTTACTCTTATGTTACATAAGAGGCTCGCTATCGCTCGCCAGGAAAAACATCAACACCTAAATGGCACGAAAAGTCTTATTATTGAAAATATATGGGCAGAAAGGTCTTAAAATCGACATACTAATGGGTTGAACGTCTTAAAATCTAAAAACTAATGGGGCTAAACATGAGGGAGTAGGGGGTCCAGAAAAAAGCGACTACCTCCCCCTTAAGTCTAATTGTACAACTACATCAGGTGATACAGTTAAGCCATTCTTATTTACTAATAGCCTACCTGGGAAGAATACGGAAAGGTAATAGATTAAAAGAATGGTACAAATAAAGGTATGCACTTCAGACACCCCACAGTGCTACACATCACAGGTACGGTCGCGCTAATAAGTCATGTCCCAGCTGTTATTACATTTGGCTCCCTCTGTGCTGTATTCATGTCTGCCAGATGTTGAATAAGGTGGGTAAGTGAAGGATCATGTTTGTATATACCACTCGAAACGAATTAATCAAGTTTTAGATATTGCTGATACCAATTATTTATCAACACATACTTGTTGCAGAGACATCACTTATTAGGCCGACTACACACCCACGGAAAGATATCATCACTTCAATATAAATTTTATTTATTACTTTATTATTAAAGGGGAGATGGGTCGTTTTTTTTGGACCTCTTTCTCCCTCGTGTTTTAGCTCATTAGATTTGAGATTTTAAGACGTTTGGCCCATTAGTTTGGCAATTTTAATATATTCCACCCCATTTCGTTGTCAATTTTAAGACCTTTCGTGGCATTTAGGTGTCGATTTTTTCCTGGCGAGCGGGAGCGAGCCTGTAATTTTAAGACAACCAACAAATTTACAAATTTATCTTAAAGGGGGGTATATGGGGTGTTTCTCTAAGCTTGATGTAGGTCTAGCGAGGAAACTATAAAATAAATGAATAAATTAATTAATGGACCAAAAAGCCGACCACTATCCCATAATCTACTGTATAATATATTATAATATGCTTTCATTAATTTTGTTGGATTCTTCGTGGACTTTTGTGCAGGTGTTTTGAACCCGTGAGGCTGTTTGTGCCATGTTAGTTGTTGGGGATGATGGGTTGTAGGTCATAACTAAGGCCAAGAGGTCACCGAAAATGATGAGGAAAACAGAGGGTAACACCCACATTACACGGATCATATTATTGGTTTGTGGAACTCTGGAGAAACTTCCTGGAAGTTAAGCTTTTACTTTGGTCTCTCGACTTGATTAAGCTTTATAAACACACACACACAACACGCACGCACACACACACACACACACACACACACACACACACACACACACACACACACTATCACACACTACACACGTATACACACCACCCCAAAACACTTTTCGAGATAACATTTTACAGAAAAATGTTACGGCCGAAGGCCGGTTTCTACTATAATATAGGCTTGATATTGCTCGCCTAGAAACAAATCACTTAAGGGTAGATCTCCACTTAAGGATTTTTTTTTTCTTGACTCCTTTCTCCCTCATGTTTAGCCCCATTGCTTTGATATTATAAAATGTTTGCCCATTAGTTTAGCGATTTTAAGAACTTTCACCCATATTAAGACCTTTCGTGCAATTCAGGTGTCGATTTTATCCTGGCGAGCGATAGCGAGCCTGTAATTTAAGAGGAACCGGCCTTTGGCCGGGACATTTTTCTACTGAAAAATGTACAAATTTATCTTGAAAGGGACTCAAGGGGGTGTAATTTTAAGCTTGATGGAGGTCTAGGGACCAAACTAAATACCTCCCCTTAAATGGCAGAAAAGGTATTAACATTGGCGAAAACATGGGGATAGTGGTCTTAAAATCACCAAACTTATAGGGAGAACGTCATGAAATCTCAAAGCTAATGGGGCTAAACATGAGGGAGATAGGGGTCCAGAAAGAAAAACCTACCCTTAAGTGAAATGCAAGCGAGTACCGGTATAAGAAAGTGAGATAGCAGAACACACCAGGTGTGAGAATAACCGCCCACCACCCGGGACAGGTCCGGTGTTTATATGTTTAATATTTACCTCACGAGAGTCCTGCATCACCTGGCCTCCTGCCCCGACCTGCCCTTCTCTACCCTGTCCTTCACCACCCTGCTCTGACCTGCCTGTCCTTCTCTACTCTGTCCTTCCCCATTCTGCTCTGTCCTTCCCCACCCTGCTCTGTCCTCCTCTATTATGTCCTTCCCCACCCTGCTCTGACCTGCTCTGTCCTTTTCTACCCTGTCCTTCACCACCCTGCTCTGACATTCTCTACTCTGTCCTTCCCCACCCTGCTCTGACCTGCTCTGTCCTTCTCTACCCTGTCCTTCACCATCCTGCTCTGACCTGCCCTGTCCTTCTCTACTCTGTCCTTCCCCACCCTGCTCTGTCCTTCCCCACCCTGCTCTGTCCTTCCCCACCCTACTCTGACCTGCTCTGTCCTTCTCTACTCTGTCCTTCCCCACCCTGCTCTGTCCTTCCCTACCCTGTTCTGACCTGCCCTGTCCTTCTCTACTCTGTCCCTTCCCCACCCTGCTCTG
>JBAKBP010037692.1:0-17035 GCA_037953745.1 Lithodes maja
GTAGTGTATTCTTTATAGTGAATATTGGCAGTACAGTGCTTCCTAAACTGCAAGAATATTTTATGTTTTTATTATTCTGATAAAATGTTCATGTAAAATTTTGAGTTTTCTAATTGTGGAAATAAGTATAAGAAGTACAGTACAGTACAGTATTACAAAAATACAAGCCTATGACCTATGTACGGTACAAGATACATAATCAACTGGAAAATGTGTCAATGGTTCAACCAACATTTTAAAATTTATTTTTCATATTATAATGAACCCAAAAGTGAACAAACTGTGTGAGAGATCTGGAAGGTGTAATGGTGATCATAATTATGGTTGTAACTTGAATGCCTACTGAACAGGTTTAATTTAGGTACTATGTACAGTATATCTTGTTCTAACGTTAGTATTGTACCACTATAGATGATAATATTATTGTCACTACCTATCCTTAAATTCATCATTAAAATCACCAAAGAGTACATGATACCCGAGCCCAGAATCTTTTGTAGGATCATACATAACCCTTTGAGTACCAGCGACGTGTGTTATCTTTTATTATAAAGTAGCAATATTTAGACGATATTGTGCAGCTTAGGAAGGATCTGCGGTAGTTAAATGGGTTGGTTGAGATAGTTTCAAGCCTTATTATTGCTAGAGTTCCTTCCTAAGCTGAATTAAATTGTCTTATAGTCGCCGCAATATTAAGAAAAGGACGTCACTGGTACTGTATGGGTTAAAGGTGTAGGCCTAGTGATAACTATTAGGGAGGACGTGATGTTAATGCTGTGGATACTTTAATGTTGTTGTTGTTGTTCCCTAAGCTGCCTGGCCGAACAGCCCCGAGTCCCTGAGGAAGGCCATGGCCACGATCGGGCTTTCCCACAGAGCTCTCATTGAGTGTAGGTTGTGTTGTTGGCGTAAGTGGTTGTGTGAAATGCAGTCTTCTATGATGTGTTTAATGGTATGGGGTGCTGTGTTACATCCCGGGCAGGCGTCGACAACGGAGTCATCCAGTCTCTTCTGATAGCTCAGGAGAGCTGGATGGTGTCCGCATCTCAGCCTGGCCAGGTGGACTCTGTCCTCGCGAGGGAGGGAGGATTCGGAAGGATGGATTTCGGGAGGTCGTGCATGCAACTGCGTGTTGTCTGTGAGTGAGTGGATGGATTGGCGAGAGATATGAGTATGGATGTGCTTCTGGAAGTTGGTTCGGGGTGGGCAGGGAGGGAGAGAGGACAATAATTGTGTGTGATACCGTGTGCTGGGTGTTGTTTTGATATTTCTTGGTGTCTGTGGGTGTGTTGCCATGTAGTTTAGTGGCTGGTCTTGGTTCGTGGAGGCTGCTGCCAGGAATTGAGTGCCTCTCATGTCCAGATGGGCTTTGACTTTGAGGATTTTTGTTTCTTGATGTAGATGATCTGTGGGTGTAGTAGCTGTGCAGCCTGTAATGATCTTCAGGGCTTTGTTTTGAATAGTCTGTAAGGTCTTATGATGTGTTTCAGCTAGGTTAGAAGCCCAGGCTGGGCTTGCGTATTCCATTACTGATCTTATGTATTGTTTATATACTGTGGTGGTAGTTTCTTTGTTGTGTCCAAATTTTGTGTGAGCAAGTGACCTGAGGGTGTTAAGTCTGGGTGTCAGTTTCTTTTTAATGCTTGTGGTGTGCTGTTTGAATGTCATATGAGTATCATATGTTACTCCTAGGATTTTGGGTGTGTGTGTATGTGTTAGGGGTGTGTTGTTTATGGTGAGTTGAGGGATGTATTCGTGTTCACCTGTCCAGCTTGTGAGCAGGGTTGCGGTGGATTTGGCTGGGGCTAGATTAAGTCTGTTTGTAGTGCACCAGCCATGTAGTGTGTTGAGATAGGGTTGAAGGAGATCTGTTGCTCTTCTTGGGTCATGGTGTGTGCATGTGAGTGTTATGTCATCTGCATAGGAGGCTAAGTTTATTTGGGGAGTATTGGGTGTAGTTATATCGTGCATGTACAGATTGAAGAGTGCGGGCGATAGGACGGATCCTTGTGGGACTCCGTTTGGAAAGTTTCTGATTTTAGATGACTGACCGGCAAAAGATACGTGTGCACATCTGCCTGCTAGGAAGTTGGCCAGCCACCTTTTTGTGTTGTTGTGCATGTTTGTGTTGTAGATTTTGTTTGTTAGGTTGTGGCGTGGGATGGCATCGAAGGCTTTACTAATGTCGAGTGTGGATAATAGTGATCTGTGTGGTGGTCTAGCTGAGTTGATGCCGTCAAAAGCTCTTTGTGTAAGGTCTGTGAGAAGAGTGTTTGTGGAGTGCAGTGGCCTAAAGCCATGTTGTGTTGGAGCTAGGGGTAGGTCGGGTGTAATTAGTTGTAATACTAGGCGTTCCATGACTTTGGAGGGGGAGCAAAGGAGTGTAATGGGGCGGTGCGAGGAGGGTAGCGTGGGGTCTTTGTTGGGTTTGGGGAATGTGATGATGATACCATGCTTCCAAATGTCTGGTATTGTGTTGTGTGAATAGCTGTAGTTTGATATGTTAGTGAGTGTTTGTATGCCTTGTGGTCCCAGGTGTCTGAGGTGTATGTTGCTTATGTTGTCTAGGCCACAGGCGGGTGAGTGCTTGAGATTGTTGATGATATGCTTTGTCTGGTGATTGGTGAAGGGTGTATAGTCAGGGTCTGTGGGGAATTGTCTCTTACGTCGGATGACACGTCGGTCGTCTTTGTGAGGTTTTAGGTGGCTGACATGTGAGAAGTGATTGATGAGAGTGTTTGCTTGTTGTTTACATGAAGGAGTAGAGTCTGTTGTTGTGATTGCAGCATGTGATTGTGTTGTGTTGCTGTTGGAAAGTGTGATGCTGTTTAGTGTTTTGTAGAGTTTTTTGGGGTTTGTTTTGTGATCAAGTGTTTGTAGGAAGTTATTCCAATTTAGTTTTTGTTGTTCTTGTATTTTGTTGTTAGTTTGGGTGTTGAGTGCTTGAATTTGTTGTGTGATGTCTTGTGTGTGGGGTTCTGGGGAGTGTTTCAGTGTGTCGCGTTGTCTGATGAGGTTTTGAATTTCTGGTGTGAAGTTGGGGTTGTGTCTTTTTCTGTTACCTCTTGGAATGTGTTTCTTGTCAGCGTTTTGGATAGTTTTATTGAGTATGTGTACAGCATTGTTGATGTTAGTGATGGGTGTACTGTTTAGAGTTGTGAAGTGTTGTTCTGTCTCATTTGTAAATGCTTCCCAGTTAGCTCTTTTATAATTGGTGTATGTGTGTTTGTGGCTAGCTGGGGTGAGTCTGGTTTTGGTGGTGATAATGATCGGGAGGTGGTCAGAGCCTAAGGTTCTGACCACCCTCCAGGATGTTGTGGGGGCGAGTTCTGGGGAGCAAAAGGTGATGTCTGGAGATGATGGGTTATAGAGGGCTTGGTGAGGAATATGGGTATGTTGATGGATGTCGTTAAGGATGATGAGGTTATCTGTTTGGTTTTGTAGTACCAGCCCCCTGTCTGTGTCAGGGTTGTCGACAAACCAGGCCGACGTCTTGGCGTTGAAGTCACCACCCAGGATGATGTGTGGGGTGTTTGTGATGTGTTGTAAGTGTGGTCTGTATTCATTTGGTACTGTAGGGGATGTTTGGGGAGGGATGTATGTGTTTATGATGGTTATGTTGGATTTGTTGCCAGTGCGTATTTTAATTGATTGTATTTCTGTTGTGTTATCATTTGGGGGGAGGAGGGATTTGGTTTGTACACTGGTTACTATGTATGATATTTCATTGTGTACCAGGGTGATGAGTCCACCGCCCCCGCCGACAGCCCGGTCTTGTCTGATGGTGGTGAAATTATGAAATGTGGGTGTTTTTTGTGATGTGCGGAGTTTTGTTTCTTGTAAGATGGCAATGTGTATGTTGTGTTGTTTGATGAAGTGTGAGAGTTCGTGTTTCTTTGTGTTAATGCCATTTATGTTCAATTGGAGAATGTTAATGTTATGTGCACGATGTATGTTGGGTGCTGCTGCACGAGGATGGGGTGGGGGTGAGGGAGGGGCTGGAGGTTGGGATGGGTGGGGTGGGATTGGGGAGCAGGAGATGGGGGTTGGAATGGATTAGGATGGGGTGTGGTGTGTTGAGTTGAGAATGTGGATAGTATGGGAAGGTTAGGTGGGTTAGGGAGGAGAGGTGGACGGGTTTTAGGGGGGGGGAGTGGATGATATGGGAAGGCTAGGTGGGTTGGGGAGGAGAGGTGGACGGGTTTTAGGCGAGGGATTTGACTGGGAGAGGGAGGGGCATGAGGAACAGGTCCAGGTGTTCGTGTAGGGTTTCTTGGAGGCAAGTGTTGTACAGGTGAAGTGGGTCCAGTTCCTGCATGATTTGCAGAGAACTGAACCCTTAGTGTGGCGACTCGAAGTGATGGGTTTTGAGCAAGTTGGACATATGTATGTGTACGTGGGTCCTGGGTTGCTCTCAATGTCTCCGGCTAGAAGAAGTCTTCGAGAAATGACAGCCGGAGAGTCATTTCTCGGTGTAGGAAAAACTGTGTGGTGTGAGAGGTGTGGAAATTCCCGGCGCGACCGAAGCCACTCCAAGGACCCGTGCCCCCAGGGGGGCAGGGGATAGTTGTGACGGTTTGGCTCCCGAAACTGCTCCCCGCGGCCGGCATCCGGTTGTCTTCCACTGGTCGATTGATCTTGTCTCCGGCCGTGGAGGGTCGGCAGCCATCCGCGGTTGGCAGCTCCGGGAGGTGGTCCCACGGCGTAGACGCCGCCACATCAGGACCATACTTTAATGTTATTTGTATTATTAACTAAATCAACAGAGCAAAGACCTTAGAGTTTAGCCAAACTGAAACTAGTTGAACACTTCACCCCAAGATTGAATGGTCGAATGGTAGTCCCTAAGATTGATTTGTTGTATGGGAGTTTGGTGGTCTATCTATCTATTTATCTATATGCTCAGGCCCAATCCCCACTTTTCCTATTTTTTAATTTTTATTTTCTATTGTACTGTACTCTATTTTATTATTTTGTTGTTTTTATTTTTTTGGGGGTGGCCGACTCAAGACAGAGCAAGAACAGGGAAAACACAAAACAAAACACAAAACAAAACAACAAACAAACACAGACAAAACAAAAAATTCACACACATCTAGTAAAGGCCAATATCACTAATAATTTTAGTGGACAAATTTTATCTGCTCAGTATATCCTGGTCAGATTTGACTATACTGTACTGTAGTGTATTCTGTTATGCAATATTTAAAAACAAAAAAATAACTTTTATTTTGATAGCCATATAGCCACTTATCATAATATTACCTCATATCATAATCTTGGATTTTTAAATAATGCTATAAATTAGAAATGCAGACACGTTTATTCAGCTTAGGAAAGGCCTCGAGAAGTTATCAAAGGGTTAAACCCTAGTACAATTTACCCCCTTCAATACGATGACGCCTCTATTATTTTTTATTCTGGCTAAATTAAAGGATTTATTTTAGTTTAAGAAGGTTGTATGATATTCAGATGATTTATTTAGATAGTATTTTTCCATTGCATTCTAGGGGTAGATAATTAGCTAGAAGCAAATTGTCTAATGGTAAGCTGAATAGAATAACATTTACGTCATCTTGCTGAAGGGGTTAACAATGATTGACATGTTCTTCCTAAGTTGAATAAAATTGTTGGAAGAAAGCTAAAATGTAATGCAAATTATATTATCTGATTGAAAGGCATAACATAACAAGTATAACATACTTACGGATTACAAAAAGCTACTAGATCCAATTGAAGAGTTCTTTTTTT
Organism: Lithodes maja; assembly: GCA_037953745.1. Taxonomy (NCBI): domain Eukaryota; kingdom Metazoa; phylum Arthropoda; class Malacostraca; order Decapoda; family Lithodidae; genus Lithodes; species Lithodes maja. The sequence goes on from JBAKBP010037692.1 coordinate 5,752, forward strand.
AGATTTTGCCTGTCACAGGTTATAGTATTGTACACCCTAGGACACAAATACTGGCCCAGTACATAATACAGTACAGTATATACAAGTTTAAAGACTTATGTCCACAGAGAAAGTGGTTTCAGTATTACGTCCTAATTGGTGGTATTTCATATTAGTTTTCACCAACCCATCAATTAATTTACAAATAAACCTAACTAATGAATACATGTGGTACTCCAAGGACTCGAACCTAGGATACTCACACCGAAATTCCGCAAACTAAGTATTACTCTTATCAAGACAGGCAATCGTCAAGTTCTTTATTTTGAAATCGGACCCAAGTACTGTACCTTATGCCCCGTTGTTTCCCGTTTGCACACCCGGGGGGAAACGGGGAAAATTTGCCACAAACTTAATGACGAGTTTGAAAAAGTGTTGACATGGGTGAGCCGAATCAAAGGTGTTGACTGTGGACTGAGAATCACAGAGAAGAAAGCACATGTATCAATTCACAGTGTGATATTAGTGCATCTTTGGGCTACTTATAAGATCCTAAGTGTTGTGCTTTGGCAGACAATTTTAAGAAAAGTTGAAGATAAACCTGATGCTTCCGGTGCTTGGGATATACTGGAATACATGTGGACTGTGGGAGTGTAGGGGCCTTGGGATGATTGCAAACAAACAAATGCATCACTAAACGTCTTTTGTTTTTGTTTTGTTGGAGAGGCGACGAAGCATTTGGAGTGGAAAAAATACTCCAAGGTCAGGAAACGGGAAACTCGAGAAACCAACATGTTTGTTCCCTCTATTTTTAGGGGAAAATCAGATTTTGGCAAAATTTGTCTTTCCAGACTCCATCGGTAGTCTGGAGAAAACAAGTTTACGTAAACTAAAATTTATTATGGATAACATTTGATTTTGTTTTCAATTTGGTACATAGCTATTTGTTGCAACACAGCCTCTTGAAAATTACCTAGAATCACAAAGCAGTGAATAACTGCTGTTAAAACCTTTTTTTATTCAATTGACTTATGAGCAACATTGAAGTTATCACTGCATTAATGACACCAGTTTTAAAACTTGTAATTATATTTACCAAAAGTGACACTACCATCTCTGTTAATATTTCCTGTTCTTAAAATCATAAAAATTATTTACCCTTAGTGGCCCGACCATGCTACGGTAATACTAGTAGAGGTGTGAAGCTTTTTTGGAAATGACCAGAGTAAGGTGCAGTGGTTCAATTAGTATCCAACATATATACAGTACATAGAATGGTTTTACGTGGTTTTCCATTACATACATTGAAACGGCTCACAGGTTTGCCTTTCTGCAGTTGGAGTGTAGCACAATAAAGTCTCACCACAACACCACACCATCATATCATGACTGGTATACCCACCAAAATACTAAGTGGAGCTAGATTATTGTATTGTTAAAATGTACCCTGGCCAGTGTACATTTTTATGATAAATGTTTATCTAAGTGTGAAAAGGAACAACTTGAGATGGTTCGGCCATATGGAACGTATGGAAAGCGAGAGAATGACTACGAGGGTGTACGAGAGTGAGGTGGAAGGATGGAGTGAGGAAGTATATGGATGAAGGCAGTGCTGGTTGGGAGGAGGGGCGTTGACTGACTGGGGACAGAGGTGCATGGGGGCGGTTCGTTCGTGGCCACCCCTTCAAAAGGTGATCACGGCGTCAGGCAATAGATAGATAAATAGATAGTTTATCTAAGTTGACTCATTTCTGTGGATACTGTAGTTTTATATTTTTGCCTAGTATTTGAACCACTGCATACAAATTTGCTAGTTTATCCTTGTCATTTGTTTAGGTGGCTATACAGTATTGGTGAATTATAAACCCATGGCAATAATGGAGTGGTAGTTGTTTACACTACCTACCTCCAAATTATTATATTTAGCTTGGTAATTAACTTTTAATTAAGTTATTAGCTATTATCCCACACTCACAATGGGTAGGAAGATTATAATTTCATCCAGTTCAAAATAACATTTTTTACAACCAATTATGACAATATAGAGTTGATACACTTTTCTCATTTTGAGTCTACTCATTTAGATTTGTCATTTGCCAAGAATGTCAAATACAAATTAGTAAAATCATCATAAGAATCAATGAAAAACATCTGTCAAATCTCTTGAATGTTGAAAAACTGACTAAAGGTATAGAAACCCCAAATAGGAGTTTCTGATGCTTGTTTGGAAAATATGGTGGACAGTGGGTTTCCCAGGTTCTACATACCAGTAGTGAGAGAAAGATGGAGCTCAAGATCAAGATAGAGAAATATATTGTAGCAAGATCGATCAAGATAAAGCTTTATAGTAAGAGAGAAAGGTCAACATAAAGATATATAGTATGACAGAATGGTAAAGCTATGGAAGGTAGAGGATGGCTAGATGTGGAAATAATTTATAGTTTTTATCCCTTTGAATTTTTAGGTCCATTCTGATCTAATTAAGTTGCCTTGGGGTTAGGTAGAATAAACACAAAGCATTTTATTGAAGGAATTAGAGAATAAATTGTATATGATTAGGAATCTTGATAAAATGCAGTATGTTGTATATCTGAAAGAGCCAGTGATTCTTGATAACAAAAATATGAGTGGTGAACTATATACAGTATATATAGTGCAGAGCCTCATTTGTTGAATATATGTGCCCTATCATGTTTTTAGTTCTTTTATACATCTTGATAATTATCTTGGCTCATATTTTTTTAATAAACTATCAAATGTTTGTGTTCATGTTTTATTTAGACCACAGTTTTTAGACTGATGTTACAGTCATCGTAATAAGTAATGTGTGGTAGGTGAGTTGTGCTCTTCATCCACTCACTTAATTTTTTTTCTTTTCTATGTGACTGAGGGAGACAAAAGGCATAACTGCTTGCAGCGAGTGCCTCCCCCAGATTTCAAAGAGTGACAGGGCCGAAATCAAGGGACGTTCGAGCTCAAATGCCTGGACACACAGAGTTTGAAGCAGTTTAAGTCATAGGAAGAGGGAAAGACTGATTCTGGGAGAGAGTTCCAGAGCTCGGCAGTTGAATAGAAGAAAGTCAGAATAACGTTTCACTCTTGGGTTGGAGAGTTGCACAGAGTAGGGGTGGGCTTGTGTTGCAAGGCGGGTACTAAGTACCCTATGTAGAGGAGGTGGTATACACTGGGAAAGCTCTGAGGAACACTGATTATTGTAGTAGCGAGAGATGCAACATTGCGGCGAAGAGAGAGATCGCAGAGAGTTGGTGATTGGATGGGAGTTAATGATATGAAAGGCTTTCCTTTCTACTTTATCTAGGAGTGTGGTATGAGAGGTTCCTCCCCACACATGTGAACAATACTCAATACAAGGACGCACTGTGCCCCTGTACAGAGCAAGAAGCTGCGCAGGGGTAAAGAATCCCTTGAGGCGGTTGAGCACACCCAGCTTCTGGGAGGCTGCCTTAGCGAGACTGGTAATATGGTCTTTCCAAGTGAGAGCAGAAGAAAAAGAGACACCGAGAACATTGAGGGAAGATGAAGGGTTGATTTTTGTATGTTTGAAGAATAAGGGATAGACCTCTGGAGGTCCCTGACGGGTAGTAAGATGGATAAATTGAGTTTTGGAAGCATTAAATGCAACAAGGTTTTCTCTACCCCAATTGGAAATAGTAGCTAGATCAGAAGATAAGCATTTTATGGCTTCATTACGTTTACTTTTGAAGGATTGCTGGCTGGGGCGTTCTGGAAAACTAATTGAGTGGTGTAAAGTAGTATACAGTACAGTGTTCCCTGTATACCAGTGCAGTTCTGTGCATAAGGTGACTGACATAACTAAAGTTAGTATTTACTATATTTGATTCTGCTGGTTGGTAACCATATTTGGTGTAAGAAATCCCATTTTACTTAAACAATGGCCCCTGAGATGGCTGCTGTTAATCCTTAAACTTCGGGTGGCGCATATTTGTATCAATAGGGTTGTGTGCCACAATCCCGGGTGACACGTATTTGTGTCCGCGGGTTTCGTGCCATGCAATACATTTTTTTGCAGGCCTTATCAGACTAGTGATGAACTAGGCTCCTTCCCCAGCCCCTCCCACACTCCACCAGGCCTCTCCCTACTTCCTCCCTACCCACCCTCCTTATCACAGATCCCCATAACGCATGGTCCGTTGTAGTCGTTTGGAGGCTTCCGTGCTGGCAGATGTGGCGGCTAAGGTCATTTGACCGCTCCCCCTGTCACCTCCTACCAATATTGTCGTGCGCTTTTGTTTCTCTCCCTGATTGCTTTTCGTTTTTCCCTTCTTCCCCTCTCTAACCCCTCTTCTGGGAGTACCGCGACTGATACATGGTACTTGGCCCGACTTGTTCTTTGTTTTTGATAACAGGGTGTTGTGGGACGGAAAGCCCCTTCATCTTCAAGAACTGGCTTCCATGACGTATTCGAGCGAGGGGAAACTATTATGTCAAACCAGGACAATTATGCTGGGTCTTCGATAGACGGAACAACGTCCTTTATGTACATTGGAAAGGGTGTATACCTGATAGAATCCCTAGGGCGTTAACCCCATCCTCTAATTGTGGCTCCCTGGTGGGTACGGGATCTGGATCAGCTGAATTTACCTTCTTCGTCTCATGGATACTGACATAAAGGACAAACCGGTTCCTAATCCCTGCGGAGCTTTAGACTGTGTATCGGATCTCCCCCCTGCTTCTGACCTTGCTTTGACGATCCCTGCTCTTCCTGAGACCAATCCACCTGACTCTCCTCTGGGCTCGGTGGCTGCCATTCCGGTGATAGCCCCGGCTCCTCCGGCGACCTTGCCGGCCTCGACCTCTGCCGCCCTGTCAAGCCCTCCGGGTAAGCCTACCTAGGACACAGTCACGGTGCTCCCTGTCGCTCCTACCTCAATTACGACGCTCCAACCATTTCTACTAAAGTCTTCATTCCAAAACCGCCCCAGGTGCCGATTTCGTGCTGCTCCTGATGTGCTTGGTGCACTGTTTCAACCCCCGAGATGGCCGAAGTACTTTAAAGTTGAAAACCGCCCACACAATTAAATTGATCTTCAGGTCTACCTTCGGCAGGAGGTGGGTCCTGTTGTCCTGTCCATCACCCGGAGACCTCTCGACTTGTTGAGGTTCATTCTGAGGTACAGTCGTCCACCATGTTAACCCTCCTGGACACTCCCTGTGACTATTTACTCGGTCACCCCGAAGTATCGTTAAACCAATGTGTGGGCACGGTCGTTGTTCCCCATAGCGTCCTTATCAAGGAAGATGACTTCAGAAAAGCAGGCCCGCATCTGTGTCTAGCATTGCAATTAGATCTCCCAGCAGTACGAAGAGTTGAAACTTACACGATATCCCCAAGGAGAGGTTATGTTCCCGATTGGCCTCTTCTTTGCATTGCTAAGTTATACTTTGACAGCCATGAACTGCCTCACTCCATTAAATTGGGTGCTGAGTCGCTGCACATGCGACCATTTGTTCGTAGTCCTCGCCAGTGCGTCAACAGTTGGAAATTCGGCCATCCTGTTAAGTATTGTCTTCTATCAGGCGCTGTCTGCGCTGTGGAGTGGAAAATGGGGATGGCGCTCACCCTACCCCATGCTCTGCTGATGACCCGACAAGTGCGAATTGTTGAGAGCGACACGTTGCTTCCGATAAGTATTGCTCTCACTATGTCTTCGCCAGAGAAGTGCTCCTTCTGCAGGAGGCTAAGGGCATTCCTTTCAGAGCTGCTGCGCGTCTAGTGCATGAGTCTTGGACTAAACATGAGCAGAGGTATGCTACTGTGGCATGTCCTGCTTCATTGCCCTCCGACGACTGGGTGCAGCTTCCTGAGTCCTCAAATTCTCAACCATCCTCACGTGTTGGTCATTCATTCCACCGGACCTAAAAGCCATGCGACCTTCTCCCTGCCCTCCCGTCGCAACTCGCAATGCGTTTGCGCGTGTGTGTGTAAGTAACTAGCGGGTTTCACTGCCCGTTACACATCCACCTTTGGCTTGAAACTGAGGATAAAGGTAGTAGGAGGATACAGAGATGGGTTTGCAGTCAGTAGTTCCAGATAGTTGGGTTTCGGTGAGAAAGAGAAGATGAGGGTTGGCAGAGGAGAGGTGGTGTTCCACATAGTGGAAGTTAAAGGAAAGGCCACAAATGTTGCAGAAATTTATAATAAGAGTAGAAGTTATATATGGTACAGACCAGATTGTGTTTCTCGATCATGTTGCACTCAAAACTTGTTCTTTCGTGCCGATTCCCTGCCTAAGCAAACTCTTTCGTCTCTGTCTTTCCTCTATCATCTTTCTTTCAACTGTGTTGCACGGAATAACTTCCTTGAGTGTAACTCTCGAGGGTGAGTGAGCCAACTGTGTTGCACTACTCTTTGTGCGAACCTATAGGTCACTAACTATATGTGTTACACGGCCTTGTTCGACTTCTCAATGCGCCAACTGTGTTGCACGAAATTACTTCCCCATGTGTAGGCTAGCTTTTGGGTGTAAGTGATCAACTGTGTTGTAACTCAGGGTTACATTGTCCTGAGAAGATGAACTGTCAAACAATTGGTGATGTTGGTATTAACTGGATTTCTTGTCCCTCTTTCTGGTATGCTCATGTAGTAATGTACACCCTATGTGGTTGATTAATTGTGTTCTTTTATTTTAAAATTTTATTTTATCAAGCGTTGTTTCCAAATAGCGATTTTGATTAGTTCTTTTGCATTTATCTTGTGTCGTCCCAGTTTTGGTTTGTTTATTTTGCAAGTTTTACATTATAGTAGACGTTCTGAGAGGAAGAAGCTAGGTCACCTGGTAGTACGTGTAGCACTTGAGCGGGGTCGCCAGTGCCACTTGACAGGTGGGCGGTGACTGGGGTGACAAATGGCTTCTGGCGGGGCTCGAATCTCCCGCGCTGTTAGAGAGAAACGAGATAGGCCTACCCGATGAAGAAAATCTTTAATAATAATAATAATAATAATAATAATAATAATAATAATATTTATTCAGTTAGCAATTTACAGAGTTGGTACCACATAGTATGTTACAAATATGACATGTACCAGCCTTGCATAATTCCAACTAAGGATAGCCCAATAAGGCCGTTAGGCGTATTTCCATTGGGGTCCTTGTGGGATTAGGTTAGCTGGGGAAAATGGGGAGGATAAAGAAATAGATACTTAGAGAAAGTATTTCTAGGGGGTTATTTTAAGATACCTTACATCCTATAGTAAATATCAGTAATCCGTAATCAGTAATAATTTCAGTTTGGTTTGTCTATCTCTTATGTCGCATTTAGTAGTAGACATAAGCTTGGTGCTCCCTTCTCGCAGCTGTCCGGTTCAGGTGTTCCTTCAGGCTACGTCTGAAGGAATACAGTGTTCTCTTTTCACGGACTGACTGGGGTAGGTCGTTCCAGTCTTTGATGGCGGTGAAGAAGAATGTTTGCTTACCCTGTCCTTGGATTCTCGGGACCTTAAAATTAAACATCCTGTTTCTTGTATTATGTCCACTCCTTGCTTTAACAAAATCATTCTTTAGATACTCTGGAGCTCTGTCATAGAAAATTTTGAAGGCATTAGTGAGCCTGATTTGTTTGGCCCTGTCAGAGACATTGAGCATACCTAGTGACTGAAGTTGTTCCTGGCCAACATGTGATCTGGGTCCTAGGTTCAGCATGAACCTAACCATTTTATTTTGAGTGACCTGAAGTTTGTGCTGTGCTGATTTAGATGATGCAGAGTACCAGGATGACACAGAATAGTCAAAATGAATATCTTGCTTAGTTTTCTCCTAGAGATGTGGACATCACCCTATTCTTTTGTCTATCTGTTTTGTTGTTTTTGTTGTTAGCAACTATGATCGATGATTCGTATCAAGTGTATTGTCTCCTATTATTTACCTGACCTCGGGTTGCACGTTATAATTATAATGGTGGGCGTCTCCTTTTAGCCATGCTCTGAGCGGTGTTGGTCAAAGAAAACGGCTTAATGGGTGATTCAGCTAAGGTGACTTTAGTAAACTTCTCTGGCTTAATTAATCTGACTGGGTTGAAGGTAACATTGGGCATAACACGTCTTATAGGTAGATTAATCATGCCGACTATAATGTTAGTAGACTACTCTGGCTGTTTGTTTCAATGTGCTTCAGCCAACACATTATAAGAGCCTCAGGAGTCCCAAGCTCAGACCCACTGAGCGAAGGGGCTGGATCGAACACCCGGTAGACCTAGCTAGGGTAGGCTACTTAGTCATACACCTCTCATCTTCACCAAGATAAAGCATACATTAATAGCTTTAGCATAGTGTGGTGTAATTTGATTGATGTTGATAAGTTTTAGGTATTTGAAAAGGAGCCTAGTGAGAGCAGTTTTTGGCGGGAAAGTGTAAGTGTCAGTCAAGTCGGCAGGCGCTCGGGGGAAGACCTCTTTGTGCAGATTGTAGGGAGCTCTCGTCTTATTTTGTGAGTTTAGTGATCCTGTGGTGGGTGAATTGATTCAGCTGAGGTCGGTGGTTCTTGTGGGCGTCACTGCAGGTTGGGTGGTGGTGCCAAGTTAAGGTTAATTGTTGCAATTCTGGAGTGCTGACGGCGCTTGGATGTAGAACCAGTTAGCCTAGCCCTGCAGATATATTTAGTGCCGCATCTACACAGGGATATTCTCACCGTGAGGTAAAGGTGCTTAAGTTCTGTATTTTGCCACACATAGCTTAGCTCAGCCAAAGTTAGCAACATTATAGGCTAGGCATTAACTATAATATTAATTTAGGAGTAGCCTATTCATGTATATACAGTATATAGGTTAAGAGGGGGAATAGTTCTTTGTACCAGGGATGAACCTTGATATGGCATAAATCCCTTATGGTGGTCATCTATAGGACTAAAGTATAGCTGTGGTCCGTCATAGGCTAGATAAAAGCTCGCTTTGGGTTATTTAAACTTCCCCACATAAATCTAAGAAAAACAAATATTAATAATAAATAAATAAATACTACTAATAATACAAGAGTAATAACAAAATAATAAACAAACTTGTCAACACAGAAGTTCGTCCGCTCGTTACTCTTTAGGAGACTAGCCTATTATACCCTCCTCCCCCCCTCCCTGCACCTTCAGCAGCATCAGACCTCTCCTGCGGCAGAAGGCATTATTAACCCCTTCAGTACCGGCGACATCCTTTTCATTAGATTTTGGCAACTATTAGATGATTTTATTCAGCTTAGGAAGGACGTCTACCCATTAAAAAGCTACAAACTATCTCAATTCATTCTTTTCGCTACCATAATAATTATTATATCCTTCCTAAGTGGTAGTGTTAGTAAAAAGGGTTAAAGTGAAATAGTTGGATGCCTGTAAATTGCAGGCCCTTTTTTAGCTGAATAAAATCGTCTAATAGTAGCCAGAATATGGCTAAAAGGATGGCACCGATAATGAAGGGGTTAAGGGGAGTAAGGCGTCCGGCAATAGATCGATAGATAAGCCAAGAGATGCGTAAGAGTAGGCTTGGTTGCAATTTACCACTTGCGAGTTTCAGGCTATAAGGAAGTTGGAGCCGCAAACATCGACATTAAGCAGAAATACAATAATAATAATAATGTAGCTTTCTGATGGATAGAAAGTATGTTGAATTGGGTTTTATGTATTTATATATGTAGGCTACTACGAATTTTTTTTAGCTGGAAATTCTGCGTAATATCGATGTCTACAGCTCCAACTTCCATATCGAATGAAACTCGCAAGTGGTCAATAGGGCTTGTGGACGGGAGGGATGATCAAAATGGGTGCGGTCACAGAAGCCATCTGTGACGACCGATTTTTTATTTTATTTTTGTTTTAAACTCTGAACTCCCTCATTAGTTTTGAGATTTTAAGACGTTCGCTCCATTAGTTTGTCCATTATAAAGACCTTTCGTCATATTTCTATATAAATATCAAGAATTTTCGTACATATAAGTGTCAATTTTATCCTGGCGAACGTTAGTGAGCCTGTAATGTTGTAGGAACCGGCCTTCGTCCAGGAGATTTTTCTACCGAAAAATTTACAAATTTATCTCCAAGGGAGATCTTGAGGATAATATATTTCGCTTGATGGAGGTTTAGGGAGGAAACTAAACCGATAATAAATATATAAACGAATAAACAAACCCTATTCCCTTAACCCGTTCAGTACCGGTGACGTCCTTGTAACTTTATCCTGGCTATTGTTAGACGATTTTATTAAGTTTAAAAAGGGCCTACAGGAATTAACAGGCTTCGAACTATCTCACATAACCCTTGTGACTGCCGTTAACGCACATCAAATTTGATTCGTGAATAGCTCAACGCTTCCCGAAATGGCTACCGCTAATCTATATTTTATTAATTTCACCACAACACCAAACACCCCCAATGAAATTAATTAAAGTATATATGATCCACCGGGATTCGAACCCGGGTTAATGAGTGAAAACGTGAATAGTTTGTAAATAAATTTAATTTTGTCTATCCTCTTGATAATTCGTGGTGTTCGGAGTTATCTTATTTTTATTTTATTTTTGTTGGATCCATGCTAGATGATGCTACACAACTAGCACAATGTACAGCGGAAACCTACACACAATTCAATATAGGCCTATCTGCTTATAAAAAGCCTAGACATACAAAATAACAATGCTTCCGTGTAGATTAGAATATTCAAAATATTCTTAATATACTTAGAATAAATGTGTTTATCACGGATTTTACTGCCTCGGCGAAATGCGATCGACGGTAGGGTGTATGCATAGCGTAAACCTTAAATAAACAAAATATGTGAACACCCAGATAACAAATAAAATTTCTACAGTAAATATAAGGTCTCATTATACTCGTGATCTTGATGTCATCCCATAATATTCTATATTTTACGTGAAAATACAACGTTGAAAGATTATTGCTGCGTGTACATAGGTTACAGTTTGATTATCAAGCCCATCAACAACCTTAATTATGTGTGGGAGTGATTCAGGAACGACTGCATCTCTAATGGTCGCATTCGTCAATTCCCATTAAAGGAGTGAGAGTCATACGGCCATAATTATAAGCAATTGTAAGCTTTTTAATGGGTTAGGACCGTTAGGTAATCACCTGTGCCTCATTTCAATGAATATATGACATGGTTCGTACACAATATCTGGGAGCTGTGTGGACGGGTAAACTTAGAAAAACGTGGGATCAGGTACTTCGATATGATTGTATATATATATATATATATATATATATATATATATATATATATATATATATATATATATATATATATATATAAATACAGTATATATAAATAC
>JBAKBP010037693.1:0-17033 GCA_037953745.1 Lithodes maja
CCAATAACCTTAGTGACCACCTGGTCAGCCTCATATTCCGATTGTGAAACTGGTCCAAGAACTTGAGAGGGTGATGATCTGGGTAAACTACAACGACCGGACCATAGGCTGGAACATAGACCTCGAAATGCCCCAGCGCAAGCACAACCGCCAGCAGCTCCTCCTCGACAACAGAGCAGCTCCCCTGGGCCGAATTGTACTTCTCCGAGCAGAAACTAACAGGATGCTCCAGCCCATCATCGTCCTTTACAATTTCATTCATCAGGTTCTGAAACGTTGCTGGTGCATTCTTAAGTCCGTCAGGCATAACATTGCACTGGTAGGTACTCCCGTCCACAACAAAACCACATACCTCTTTAGCACGCTCGGACAAAGGTACTTGCCAGTAACCTTTTACTAAATCTACTTTCGTGATAGGCGATGCAGCCCCGAGGCGGTCTATGGTGTCGTCAACTCTTGATAAGGTATAGGCGTCTGTCAGGGATAATGCACACACACTCTCGCAATCAACACACTCACTGATCTTGCCACTTAACACCGGTTGCAAAGTTACAGGCAACGACCACTCACGACATTCCTTATCCCTCAGATCCTTCGTCCACACGTAATCCAGCTCTGCTTGCACCATAGGCTGTCGAGCAGGATTTATACGGTAGGGAATTAAACTGAGCCTTGCACTATCTCCAGCCTGCATGTCGGATTCTACCCCGTACATCAGGCCTGGAGAAGCAACAAACATGCGAAAGTACTGCCATAGCCTAGTAAACAACTGCCTTGCACTGTCTCCACGAACAACATGCCTAGTGCCCTCCCACAACCCAGCCGAGACCGCAGCTTCTAACCTGTAGTCTCCCTCCTTCTCCACCTTCGTCCCTAGAACAGCCAGGTCATGAGAGGGACAATCAGTACCACCTGTGCAGTCACTCCCATAGTTCATTATTGCTAAAGCTTCCCCGCCGATACCGTACATGCGCACCCCCGCATTCCTTGTGACGACATCTGCCTGCTCAGCATCACCGCTTTTAGAGACATGGCCAGATACAGTCGGTCTATGGTAGGGCTGTTGCATTAGACTAGAGCAGCATTGGGAGGCTATGTGACGACCGGGCACATCCACTCCACAGCCAACCTCACCAATCTGCTCAATGTCCTCCTTTTGACCACCACCCTTGGCAGCCATGGGTCGACCCTGACCTGGCAACCATGCCAAAGCCTCGTCGCCCACCTTGAACCACCGAAACAACGAGGCTAACGGTCTTTCAACATTCACGTGACCTGCTCGCGGAACATCTTGCACCGCCCGAGTTGTGAGACTCAGGGGCTCGGCACGACCAGTGGGGTATGAACCGAGCTGGTGCTGGAGTGCTGCACACTGCTGCTCAGGCAGGTGCTCTAGCGCTTCCACAGCCACCAGACTCGTCTCCCCCGCCCACTGCTCCGCCGAGACATGACAATCCCTACTCTCCTCCACCTGTGCCCTACTGCCCCCCTCTCCTTCTCCACCTTGGCCGCGGCAGACCAACGCAGGGACAGTAGGCTGCTCAGGTGGTTGCCTCACAAACTCCTCCAACAGGTTCACATGACATGCTTCCCCGTCCTCGTGTTTGATCTCGACAGCACCATTACCACACTTCTGAACTTCCGGATCCTCCAACTGCAGTTTACAAATATCTGAGGGAACCAACCTGTCTAGATGCTTCCGAAGCAACCCAAGTCCTCCCCCAATATCAAACTGAGCAACCCTTTTTTCTCTTCGTGTGTAACGTTGCTGCCTCGGAGTCTCTTCCTGCCCTACCTCCTCACTAGCTGTGACAGGTCCTGGGGCCTCTCCAGACTCTAACATAGGTGCCAATACTGAATCACCCGGGAGAGCCGCCGAGTCAAAACTCTTAAAACCAACTCCTGCTTTAGCCTCCTCCTGTTGATCGTTCCTCCGCTGGTCTGAAGACGGAGGACTAGGCTGTGACACTTTAGCTGCCCGAGCTCGGGTGACAACACACGCCATGGGTTGTGTCTGGCACCGCTCGACCCACTCTTGCTCTTCCCCACTCACGTCGGCCGGCCTCTCGGCAACGACTAAGGGTAGAACCTCAGAAGCGGGCATTGCAAAGTCGTTGCCGAGAAGAAGGTCGACGCCCTCCACTGGCAGTTTCTCCACAATCCCGACATCCAATTCACGTGCCACACCATCCACCTCCAACTCCAACCGCACCAGCGGGTATGACCGAGTTGCATTAATACCCTGCACCACTACCACCCGAGCCGCGTTTATAGGGTAGCCAGTCAAGTTTTTCATCAGAGTCTGGGAAGCACCTGTATCACGCAAGACCTCTACTCCATGCTTGCGCCCCGCCCACATCACGCAACCCCGCCCTCTATGGTCGCAAAAAACATCCTGAGCAGGGTTCGAGCCTCCCAGGTGCTTCTGCATTGGCTGTGCCTCAGCCTCTGACGAACTGCCCCGGGCAAACTCAGATGACTTCGGAGACACACCAATGTTGCAGGCCAAAGACACAGCTGCTGTAGGTGGTTTGCTAGGACAGACTCTTGCAAAGTGCCCCTTTTCATGACAATGATAACACTCCAACTCCCCTTTGGGCTTCCCTTGGTACTGGGAAGGGCCCGGCCCCTTCTTAAATGGGACGGTGCTAGTCTTGTGGTCAGTCTTGGTATCATGGCTCTTGTACTTGTTTGCATAATGTATATCACTAACTCGGGGGGGTGGGGCGTCACGCCCCTTGTTACCTGCCTCACTACGCTGGGCAGACCCGCACCCACGAATTAGTGATAGCCGGAGGTCAGCCATCTCAGCTGCCTCCTGTAGAGTTTTTGGGTTCTTTTCTTTAATAGTTAAAGTAATTTCTGCACCAGTACACTTATAAAACTGCTCGAGCAGAAACAGCTCAGTCAACTGTTCGGCCGTCTCAGCTTTCTCAGAACGTGTCCAGTTTTTAAGTGCATCTTTTAAGTCCCGGGCATGTTCAAGAAAGGTCGCCTCCCTAGTCTTTGTAACACCCCGAAACTTCAATCGATATGTTTCCGGTTGCAACTCGTATGCCCGTAGGACAGCTCTCTTCAATTCTGGGTAGTCAATGCAAGACTCTAAAGGCAGTGCATCATAAGCCTTCAGACCCTTACCCGTAAGTCTTGAGGAGACTAGAGCTGCCCACTTCTCTTCAGGCCAATTATGCTCCCTACACTTCTTCTCAAAACGATTAAAAAATTCTGTGACTTCAGTTTCACTAAATACCGGCACCAATTTGACTAAGTGGGCCAAGGACTGTTCTCTTACTTGGCCCTCACGGCCCATCCGAGTCCCTGTCGACTCTGCACGAGTCTTATCTAAATCTAATTTAGCACAATATTTCTCCGAGTCGTACCTAAGCTCAGCCTCATGCCTCCTAACCTCAATCTCATGCCTCCTCGTCTCATCCTCCTGCCTCCTGGTCTCATTCTCCTGCTTCCTAGCCTCAGCCTCAATCTCCTGCTCCCTAGCCTCAGCCTCAATCTTAGCAAGCTCAAGTCTAAATACCATATCTGGAGACAGGCAGGAAGAGGGAGCTGCCACTACTGAAGGAGGGGGGGCAAAAACTGGGGAACCACCATGTGCACCACCCGAGGGCACTCCAATCTGCCAATTCTCATCCCTCTGTGGGAGAGTGCTAACCTCCGGTAACTGAGTGGACGGCACTGTGGGAGTCGAGTGAGAGGGGATCTGGGGAGGAACCCCCCCAAACGCCCTCTCCTCCGAAACCCCATGTCGCCCACGCAACACCCAGGAAATCAGCTCCCCCTTGGGCATCCCTACTACATTGGAAATGCCCAAAACCTTGGCTATCAGGTGCAAGCCACAAACATCCACCCCAGTCAGCCTCTCCTCCGTCACGTGGTACCGCTTACTCACAAAAACTCTAGCATCCTCCTCACTGGTTACTAACGGCACACCTTCAAATGGCATCTCTCGCTCATCGTCAGTGCTAGTGCACGACATACTGAAGTCCACAAAAAAATTCTCGAGACAAAAGTGTTAAACTTCCTATGCAAGCACTAATTACTAAATTAACTGGAGTCTCTTAAATGCTTTACTAATTGCCATACAAAAAAAAATATTCTTCAATATGCACGCTAAAATACAAACAAACAAATGTTGTACAACTCTGCAAAAATTTATACTGTTCACAAAATCCTAAGCAAGGTCGCCATTTGTTACGACCTGGCACTCGGGTACACAAGGGCTCTCAATCAGGACTCGAGTACGGCTCGCTGCCACAACGGAAACACACGATCCCAACCCCTGAGTACTGCCAGCCGAACAAAAAACACCAATACCCTCCAGAGTTCAATCTGCTATAACGGGGTATACAAGAACTCGGTACTAGTGTTCAACAACAGACTAATAAAGAGACAGGAATTATCTAGTCTGGTCAACAATCAAACAAAGAAGTAAGAAACAACAACACCAAAGAATAGTGTTGGCCGAAGCCGAAGTAATCCACCCTTGACTAAGAACTTAAGAAGTCCTCCACCCTCTACTTCGGATCGGCACTATTACGTTACGTTAATTAATAGTCCTTAAGCATCGAGCAAGGAATCTTCTGAAAAAGTTAGATGCTTCTCGGATGCTCGTAAGAAGTACGTATCGGATTTTGAACAGCAATTCAATAAGCAAAACACTGGCAATTAAATATTATTAAAGGTGTAAATTGGCATAAGAATAATTATAAGAATATGCAATAGTAAATGGCAAACATTAAAAAGAAGTACTCCGCAAATGCACCGGCAATAGCCTACTCGGATTGTGCTCGTGGGCCACTAATCACTAAAGTAGCCAAGCGTGCAACACATGAAATCAATAGTGCATAAACAATATCATACATAAGGAAAGCTTCAATACTATTCTGTATCTGCTGATCGAGTAAAGTCTAGCTGGGATGTAGTAGGCTGGGAAACAATGGCTGAGCAAGCGGCTCGTAGCCTAGCGAAGTCCTTAAGGCTGTGCGGCCAAATTACGTTAATTGACGGGGTGCTCTCTTGAGAGATCCAGATCGCTAGTATCTGGTTCTCTCCTGGCGACCCTCTCAAAGTCAAAGCAAACGAGTTAGCACAGTGTTGGGTGGCAGAGGCAAAAGCCCTCACTCGCAACACAGTGCTAAACTCACAAGGTACACAGTCAGAAAGACCACCTAGGCTTCCCCCGTCTCCGTTGCGATTGTACAGGTTCAACAAAATCTAGTACACATCGGAAATCACAACACCAGTAGCCCTATCCCAGTCTAGCATTACCTAGACCAGCAGAAAACAGGAACAATA
Organism: Lithodes maja; assembly: GCA_037953745.1. Taxonomy (NCBI): domain Eukaryota; kingdom Metazoa; phylum Arthropoda; class Malacostraca; order Decapoda; family Lithodidae; genus Lithodes; species Lithodes maja. Next base: position 5,311 of record JBAKBP010037693.1, read on the forward strand.
ATAATAACACACAGGGAAATGCATATACGAGTGCAACAAACATAAATCAATCCTATTCTAAGTTAACCCTTCCAAAATAGGCTATCTACTAGGCATATATCTCGTGAGAACTCAAGCGATAATACGTTGGCTGACTAGCTCTGCACCAACGGGACCATGGAAGTTAAAAAGGGTAGGGAAAAGAGGAGATAAGAATGTAAAGGTAGTAGAGAAAGTTCACATCAGTCAGAAGAATATATATAGTTAGCAAGGGAAATGAGAAGTCGCTCTGCCTAATGAGTTCTGATCTAAAAATGGCTAGACTTCCCTTTTTATACTCGGCCCTCTAGTGAGCCCAACGTGAACTACTAAGGACCGCCCACTGACAATCATTACGTAATTTCTCTCTCTCAATCTGGGATAGACAAAGGCTTTCCCAGCACTGAGGGGAAGGGGGGGGAGTGCTAGTGAGTTATGCCCACCTCCCGCATGGCGCACCCACTGACCCCCATTACGTAATTTCTCTCTCTCCTCTCATCATTACAAATAAGTTTTACACACAATACTTATAACTAATGATATAAAATAGAACTCGTTGACTCAGATGAAAACAAAATACATATTCATATTACTTATAGTACAACGGCTCACATTAACTAAGTTAGGAAACTCTACATAGACTACAGCCAAAGTTCCTGCCCTGACGATCCTAGCGAGAGTGGGGCATGACTAGGCGTTCTGTACAGCATGCTCACACTGGACATGCGTCACACTACGCCTGATTGGGTGAATTGCGCTTTTACAGTAGGTAAGAGAAATTGTGGGGTAAATTGAATACATGCATGAATGGTTGAACCCTCACCCCTCCTTGACTTATTGTCATCTTTATATGTATTGATCTGTGAGGGGGCAAAAACAGGTTGCCGGTACTTTGTTTTGGTGAGTATACACAATCCAAATCTGCCAAGCCCCTGAAATATAGTAAGTATTAGATAACACACACTTGTCTCCTGAAACATGACCGAATTCCTGTAGTAAAATGTAATGGGGTGGCCTATACTATGTTTAGGAATTTAGGCTATAGCCTATAAGCCTAGCTCCCGTCATAAATTGCATAAGGGTCTATGTTAGTCTAGGCTATGCTTATATAAGCCGAGTTTCATGCAGAAACAACATTGCTCAACCTAACATAAAGAAATATATGCAAAAAATATAGGCTTATATCCTACTAATGTTAGTATATAAAAATACATCTACAGTGTGCAGCATGGCGTTTGACGTTTTTTCGGTAAATATAATAGTTATCAATTAAATTATTGTTTACTGTCGTTTTCTTTGGAGTAGTTGTGGGTTTTCTGTGATAGGTATTGTGGGCAACTAAAATAAATATTTCAACTTTACAAGTTTTAGTAATCAATCAATGAATGGGGGCATCTCACATGACGAAAACAAATCACCAACCAGGCTCACATCCCCCTCCGAACAGACAATGTCGGAAATGGCAGATGATACCCATGCCAGCGAGGAACCTGCCCCAACACGCCCCTGTCGACCTTGCCCAGACCGGTCTCTTTAGCAGCTAAATCAGTAAAACCATCAGGCAGTTCCAGTCAAGCCTGGACACCTTTTTCTCCCACTAAATCTAATTTCATCCAACTTATTCTTGCCCTATCCCCACTTCTCTCTAACCCCCTTTCACTACTATTTTTGACTTGACTTGGGGGCATAATTATGCTGTGACAGCGCGTAGCTACACTCACCGTCCGACTCCACTCTGCATGATTGGCCGACTTGCCTCAGCCATGAGTTGCATAATCTTCCCCTGGGCCTCCTCCACTTAGGTTTGTCGTTTGTAGAGACCATCTAGCTGGTGAGCAGGGTCTGTTTCAGTCTTTCAGGGAGGCAATTGCCTCCCTGAAACCACATGCTCATATAGCCAAAGCTGGCATTCACGGACCATGCAACTAAATATCTTGAATCAGTTTCACGGAGTTGTCGCTGGTTTGAGACATAATCATTCCAGCGATAGCCCATGATCCTGTGAAGACATTTAGTACCAAAGGAGTTGATGCATTTAGGGGAGGTGTGGCGGAGTGGTCTTGCCACTGGACGGGTAATCTAATGAACCCGGGTTCGAACCCCAATATGTCAATGGGAAGATATTATTGGGATGGAATTTGTGCTGTACCTAGTATCAGTGCATTACCACAGCACACCGAAATGCCAAATAAATACCCTCATTGTTCCCTGATAAATAGCATTGTATGAATATTCCCATATTCAAAAATATGCTACAGGGGGGCAATGCCTATTGAGTTAATTGCTCAATAGGTGGCGTTGTGAGAGTGAGGGTCCGAGCCTGGGGGATGAGACTGTGAAGCGCAGAGGCGGAGCAGCTTCAGAGATGGAGTTGCTTCAAGTCGTGAAGCTTCGCATGTCTCACTCACTGGAGCAAGACCTCACAGGCCTCACCGTGTTCAGCGGTAGAGTGTAAAGGCTATCAGCCAATGCCCGAGAGGGAGTAGTTGGATTATAGAAAAAAAAAAAAAAATCTCTTCAACTCACTGCTAAGTGTCAATTTGTCACATCCATATAATAAGACAGGGAGCACCAGCGACTTGAAGATCCGCAGCTTCGTCCATCTGCACATGTTGACAATGTCTTATATTTTTGTTGAGTTTATCCATAATTGCTATAAGACGAGGCGATGATTGACATATCATTGCCCAACTAAACACTATTATGGATCACACTAACCAAGGTAATTATTTCCAAAATCTTTTAAGTCCTCACCACATGAATGTGAACATATTGCACTGCATCATCCAATAATTATAACCAAATGCTTGGACTTTGGTCTTAGTCCAAGAGACATTTAAATCTAACAGCTCCGACTCCTCGTGTAGTGCCTCAATTAAGGGCCAATCTGAGAACACCTAACATCTCTGTTAGAATCTGCATAATCTGCAAATCAAGATCTGTGATCCGGTGTCAGCTCCGCAGCAACTGATCTGGTCTGCCAGACTGTCCGGCCCAGTAACCAGTCCATACAAGTGTTGAAAAGTGTTGGTCTCAGAACACAACCCTGTCTCACACCTGCATTCACAGGGCAGAAGGAGGATGCTCCCCTAGTACACTTGACAGCACTCTCTGTTCCTGTACAGAGACTCCAGACACTAAGTCAATGATCAGTGAAATTTCCCACACTTAATTTACTCTTGATCGAGGCACTAGGCTACATGACAGGTCAGAGCTGAAAGTCTCTCTGACTAAGACTAATGCTGAAACAATCAGTGGCTTGTTGAATGAAGCAGAGCGGTCTGTTCATAGATGTGGCGATAACATGAAGGCTTTGGAAAATTAATTTGTTTTGGTAGTGAGATCCATAACAGTGGTGGGTCATGCTGCACTGTTGTTCGTTGCCTTGGCCTATACTCCATTCAGTTGACCTGTGCATCTGGATCCTAACTGCTGTTTGCATCGAGGCTCATGATTGGCTATATCGTATCATTACCCTTGCTCACTGGCCAAAATGAGTGACAGAGCTGATAATTTCTTATTATTATCTTTATTATTCCTTATTTATTCATTAAACTATATACGTTTAAGTAATTGTAATGATTACTTAATAAATTATAGTCTTATCCGAATATAAAGAGCTATTAAATATCACATGAAAAAACGTGTGAAACTAAATTGTGTATTCTGTGTCATTGATTATTATTGTTGTATGATTTATGACATTGAAGTTCGTTACGCTCCAGTGAGAGTATTCAGATTCCCCATTCTTTCCTAAGGTGGAAAAAGCGGAATCACTATCAAGCACGTTAAATTACAACGTCGCATAACACTGGTTTCAGCGGTGTCTCAACTCGACGTAGCAGCTTCAATTTATAAATTATCTCAATATAACCAAGACCACAAATCATAATGGCAGGTAAATCACTCGACATTATTCCGTTCCGGCAAGAAGATTAAGACATTGCTACTTATCTTGAGGTCGTTAAACCAGTCCTTGATATTGTGTTCAAGGACGATGATATCTCTAAAATCCACACGGTTGTGATGAAGTTAGGCCGACGTATGTCCCTCGTTTCAGGTTATGTGCGTGATACCCCAGAACTGACCTGGACTCAGTTTGAAAGATATACGAAGGGAGCTATTAACCCTTCTCTCGGAAAAATTATTGCGAATCGGCAATTCCACAGCGTAAAGTTTTCTGGGAACCTTGACCACACCATTAGTCAGTTAAACCAATTAGTAGTCACTGCATTCCCGGAGGAAAGCGCATCAACCCGTAAAGAGAGTGTGTTCAATGCCCTACTGAGAATATTGCCCACGTCAGTCAGAGACCATTTCGCGATCACAGAACCTAAGGGTTGCGACGAGGATATACCAATAATCCGGCGTATCTTGGCTTTAAAGAAAGACAAGGAACAAGACAAGATCGCCGCAATCAGTCGCACCACCACCCAACCCCAAATTCCTTCACCCACTTCTTCCCACACATCCTACCCCAGCCCCGCTGAAAAGATGGAAGATTGGGCAAGGATTTGACCCTCCGATTGGAGACCTTGCAACTCCAAATGCCCTCTTTTATCACTGAAAAGGTCTTTCAGTGAACTGGTAAAGCGCCGTCCTAAACTCCGTCAATTCTGGGGCCAGATCCCATGGATCAAACCTAGACGTGTTGCCACCATAAACGAGGACGGAACTGCGGGTATAGATGATGTCACAGAGGAAGAAGTGACCGAGGAAACAGTAGAAGTAGAGACCGTACCAGAACCTCAAGATAAACTGGATTTTTAATCCGCCCCCGCCCACCAGTAGTCAAACTTAAACTGGTGGGGGCTCGTGATGGAACAACACCAGATCAACCCCCCATCTATAATTACCTCACCATTCAAGGGGTGAAAGTCAAACTCTTAATAGACACGGGAGCTTCCCGTTCATGTTTATTCTCTTCCTTTTTTCATGATCATCAGGCCACTCTTGGGCCTCTGCAACCCTCCACCATTGTTTTGATTGACGCTAATGATGGCATAATTCCTATCAGTGGTTAAACCTCTCCCCTTTATGTAGCTAACAACCTCCTTAACCACGGTCAACACCACCCTTTCATGATATTCCCCTTCAAAGAAGTCAAGTATGATGGATACCTTGGTTTCGATTTGCTCACCTCCCTTCATGCCACCAACGACTACGGCCGGCCCACCGTATGCTTAGATTCCCCCCCCCCCCCCCCCAAAAAAAAAAAATCAACCAGAACCGCGAACATAACGTAACCTCAGACAGTCCCCCAGAATCTAACGTAACCCAAACCGTTCGTACCATCAAAACCACCCAAGCCATCATTTCTAAATCCGCTACGCTACCCCCCCCCCCCCCCATCATGAACAGTGGATTCCTATGCTACCTACTTTATCAGGTGATGTAATCATCACTCCGAACCTCCAAAGCCCCTTTGATAGAGATTGCCTTACCGCTCCAGCCATCATGCCTGAAAAATTAAATTGCATAAAGATAGCCAACATCTCAGTCATTCTCAGATCACCCCCTTACCTTGCCAAAAGAATTAGCTATAGGAGAGCTAGAAAATCATGACGAAGAGTTATCCTTGCCCGAAGATGAAGAATTCACACCCCTCCCCCTCCTCCCCCAGATTCCCTGAGATCCCTTCCCAACTTAAACCACAACAAAGACAAGACCTACAAGACTTGATGACTTCGTTCCAAGACATCTTCGCCACTTCCGGCCGTGATGTAGGAAAAACCACTTTGCTTCATCACCCCATTCACACTGTAGGCCCCCAATCCATCAACCAATCCGCAGGAAGAATCCCATTCAAAGACAAGAGGAAGATAAACAAGTTCAGGAAATGTTAGATAGCCATCCACCAGCCCTTGGTCTTCCCCCGTAGTCCTAGTTAGAAAAAAGACGGATCCACCAGATTTTGCATTGACTATAGGCAATTAAATGACGTCACCATTAACCCCTTCTGTACCGGGGACGTCTTTTTTACTTTATTCTAGCTATATTTAGACGATTTTATGCAGCTTAAGAAGGATCTATGGCAGTAAAAAGGGGTAATAGAGATGGTTCGAAGCCTACTAATTGCGGGAGGCCCTTTTTGAACTGAATAACATCGTAAAATAGAAGCCAGAATATAATTAAAAAGACGTCGCGGTACAGAAGGGATTAAAGATGCAACTCCCCTCTCTAGAATTGATTTAATGCAACTCCCCTCTCTAGAATTGACGACTCTTTAGACTCCCTCCTAGGCGCCAAATGGTTCACAACTTTAGACCTCCAAGCCGGATATTGGCAAGTGCCCATACTTCCGGGAACACCAACAGGAAACGGCCTTCTCGACCAGTCAAGGGAAACTCTTTGAATTTGCCGTACTACCGTTCGGACTTTGCAACGGACCCACCACCTTTTCAAGGCTCATGGAATCCATTTTGCAAGGCTTAACTTGGGAAACTTGCCTAGCCTATCTCGACGACATTATCGTATTCGGGAAAACCTGGGCATAGCATCTGCAACGTTTACGCCAAGTCTTTCAGCGAATCAGAGATGCCAATCTCAAACTCAAACCATCCAAATGCACCATGGCACAGAAAGAAGTACAATTCCTCGGCCACATTGTATCTGAAGAAGGCATTTCGCCTGATCCCGCCAAACTCAAAGCCATAAGTGATAAAACACCCCCCAATAACGTAAAAGGAGTTCGAGCCTTTTTAGAACTAGCTTCATACTATCGTCGCTTTGTTAAAGATTTTGCCACCATAGCTAAACCCCTCCATGATCTCACGAGAAAGGAAGAACCGTTCCTTTGGACCACAAATCGCCTACAAGCCTTCAATACCCTTAAAGATCTCCTCATAGCAGCCCCAGTCGTTTCCTTCCCAGATTATGCTCAATCTTTCCGCCTCTATACAGACGTGTCATAATTCGGCATTGGTGCAGTATTAGCCCAAACAAGGAAAGGGAGAGAGCACATAATTGTTTGTGCCAGTAGAACCCTCAATCCAGCCGAGATTAACTATCCTGTGGCAAAAAGAGTGTGTTTAGGGATCATATGGGCCCTCCAACACTTCAAAGCCTATCTAGCCGGTGTCAAGGTCACCATTATTACGGATCACCACACCCTCCAATGGCTCCAGAAATCCGATACAAAAAATGCCTTGACCGTGAGATGGCGAGTCACTCGAAGAGTACAACTTCGAGATAGCTTATAGGCCTGGGAAATTGCATACTAATGCCGACGCCCTATCTAGACTGCCTCTAACACCTAACCCTACCTATCCTTCTCTACCACCTACCGCTACGTATTTCCCTCACGAAGCTACCTACCCTCCCCCCGAACCTGACCCCACCCCTATCCATGCCATTCACCACCAAGATTCTACTGATCAAAGTCAAAAGTTTTTATTACAGTAATTTCAACAACAACAAAGCCAGATTGGATACCTAGACATATTTTCTCACAATTGCACAGAAAAAGAGATAGCCTATACACCACCGAAGGGAAAATAATCATCAGCCCCTCCACAGCTCTCTCCACCATGCAATCCCTGCACTCCCATAATGGCATTCATTTAGGCCAAAAGAAACTTGTTTCCACCTTTCAAGCAATTTATTGAACCCCCTCCACTTACCTAGCAGCCAAGAAAGTAAATGAAGCATGCCGAGCCTGTGCCCTTGGTAAAGACAAAACCCGAACCCCAGGACCCTGAGGAAAAATCGTAGCATCTAAGCCATGGCAATTACTCGCCGTAGATGTTATGGGCCCAATGGAAGGTGTAAACGGATTTAAATACATAATCACCTTCGTCGACACTTATTCGAAGTATATCATAGCGTGCCCCGCTAAAGAACACACCGCCTTTGCAGTAGCCGAAGCCATGTTGCAACACGTGTTCCCTTACTTCGGATTACCACATGCCATACACTCCGACAACGCCCCTGAATTCACCGGACATGTCTGGACCCAAATCTCCCAAATGTTCGGTTTTAAGATCAGCCATTCTTCTCCTTACTGGCCCCAAGAGAATTCAGTCTGCGAGAGAAGTCACTGCACTCCTCATTCATATCAATGATCTCATATCTACCACTCATAATCCAATACATTCCTACGCAGATGACTCAACACTCCACAGTTCCTTCACATTTACCAATTCTTTCACCCAACCCGATCTTATAAATTCAAAAATAAACACTGCAATTTCTCTGAACCAGGACCTTTCTAGAATTAATGAATGGGGACAAAAGAATCTAGTTTCCTTTAATGCACAGAAAACCAAGTACATTAAATTTTCTAACCGACAGAATCTCACTGACTCCCATATATTTTTTAATGATGTAAATATTCCCACTTCCCCTAGTATTGACATTCTCGGTGTAACATTAACTACTAACTTGAGCTGGACACATTATGTTAGAAGCATTGCTAAGAATGCCTCTAAAAAACTGGGACTCCTGTACAGAGTTCGAGAATTCTTCACTGACGAGCAGTTGGCCGTAATATATAAAAGTCATGTGCGTTCTCAGATGGATTACTGTTCACCTCTGTGGGGTGGAAGTGGAGTGGTTGCATTGAGGCAGTTGGACAAAATTCAAAATAAAGCTATTAGATTAATCAATAACCCTGCAATTACACAGGACCTTCCTACATTATCCATACGAAGAAACGTTGCATCCCTTGCATTATTCTACAGATATTTTCACAGCAATTGTTCCGAGGAACTTGCTTCAATTGTGCCGCCTCTCCACATCTTTCCCCATAGAACTAGGGCAGCTGAGAGCGCCCATGAATTTACACTTTCTCCTCCACAATGCAGAACTTCCGCTTATCAGAATTCATTTATCCCCAGAGCTACTACTCTTTGGAATTCACTTCCCTCGAATTGCTTTCCACAAACTTACAATCTACAAATGTTTAAATCCAGTTGTTACAAACATTTTATGAATGGAGGATGCCTTTAGGCACATGGACCTTTTTGTTTTATCTGTGTTTTTCCTTCCTCCGTTCATTGTTTCTTAAAAAAAAAAAAAAAAAAAAAAAAAACATTGCCAACCAAATCAGAACTCGGTTGCAACAAATGAACACAACTGACTGGCCCAGCCAGGTACGCCTACTGCAATGGGGCATTAACCTCTCAGCTGCACAGCCCCTGTAGTATACACCATACCCCTGTGCGTAGGTATTTAGATACATTCCTCACTATAATTGTTAATTTACCATAAATATAATTAATACTTATCCATATGCGCCTATTTTACGTTTAATATGAAGATAGTAACATGTTACAACAATAAAACAAGTGGGAATAGTGTTTAGATGGTCAAAATCGCGAATAAATACGGAGCGGTCCAGTCATGAAATGTGGAGCACAGCGAGGCAATCCCACCTCTCGCGAGGTCTGGTGAGAGACTGGAGGTAGCTGGGCTACTACTCTCTCTCTCTCCTCCTTCCACACCCCTCCCTTTCCACCTTGGATACGTGGGGGGGGGGGGGGGGGGGGATTTTTGGCGCCATAAATAAACCGATAATTACAGGAATAAGAGAAAAATAGGTGATAATTGAAGGGGGAGAGGGGAAGGGGGGAAGGAGGGGACTTTGACAGATGTGGAGAAGTGATATGAGATATAGAAGGGAAAATAAAAAAATAAATAAAAATTGTTTCAAGTGCTACTGGGGCCTTTTAAAAGTTTGTTTTTAGGCCTAGGATCTTAAGTCTCCCTGCAGTCGCCCAGTAAAACCTCTTAAGAGTCTCCCTGCAGCCGCCGGGTTAACATCTGTCCACGCTAAGATGGCATCTCTCCCCATGAACGGATTTTTGGAGAACCACCCCTGCTCTTGCCATTACGACATCTCGCCGTTTCGTACGAGCCCTCATCCAATTTAAACCAATTCCTAGTCCACCTCAAAAACCGATTACGACAACTCCGGTATCTGCAAGACCTCCAGCCTGATGAAACACCCAAGGTGAACACTCACCATGTCGGCAACCTTGTCATGGTAGCCAACCTTCCCGTACCTTCCAAATTAAAGCCAAGATACAAAGGACCTTTTGAAGTTCTCACAGTACCCAGTTGGTATCAAATAACTATCAATTACCACGGGGAATCACGCACATACCGTAACCGTTTCGTATGTAGATTTCAGCCTTCATGGTTAGCTAGAATAGGTACATTTTCTTTGAATTTATCTATTCTAGCTAGCCATGATGATGATAGTGCATGCCCTGTTGTGAATAATCAAACCCTTTCTCCCCCCAAAACAGAGACCGTTTTTTTTTTTTTTTTTTTTAAGAGACAATGAACGGAGGAAGGAAAAACACAGATAAAACAAAAAGGTCCATGTGCCTAAAGGCATCCTCCATTCATAAAATGTTTGTAACAACTGGATTTAAACATTTGTAGATTGTAAGTTTGTGGAAAGCAATTCGAGGGAAGTGAATTCCAAAGAGTAGTAGCTCTGGGGATAAATGAATTCTGATAAGCAGAAGTTCTGCATTGTGGAGGAGAAAGTGTATATTCATGGGCGCTCTCAGCTGCCCTAGTTCTACGGGGAAAGATGTGGAGAGGCGGCACAATTGAAGCAAGTTCCTCGGAACAATTGCTGTGAAAATATCTGTAGAATAATGCAAGGGATGCAACGTTTCTTCGTATGGATAATGTAGGAAGGTCCTGTGTGATTGCAGGGTTATTGATTAATCTAATAGCTTTATTTTGAATTTTGTCCAACTGCCTCAATGCAACCACTCCACTTCCACCCCACAAGGGGGTGGGGTCCTTTACAAGGACCCCAATGGAAATACGCCTAACGGCCTTATTGGGCTATCCTTAGTTGGAATTATGCAAGGCTGGTACATGTCATATTTGTAACAAACTATGTGGTACCAACTCTGTAAATTGCTAACTGAATAAAAAATATCACAGAGGTGAACAGTAATCCATCTGAGAACGCACATGACTTTTATATATTACGGCCAACTGCTCGTCAGTGAAGAATTCTCGAACTCTGTACAGGAGTCCCAGTTTTTTAGAGGCATTCTTAGCAATTCTTCTAACATAATGTGTCCAGCTCAAGTTAGTAGTTAATGTTACACCGAGAATGTCAATACTAGGGGAAGTGGGAATATTTACATCATTAAAAAATATATGGGAGTCAGTGAGATTCTGTCGGTTAGAAAATTTAATGTACTTGGTTTTCTGTGCATTAAAGGAAACTAGATTCTTTTGTCCCCATCCATTAATTCTAGAAAGGTCCTGGTTCAGAGAAATTGCAGTGTTTATTTTTGAATTTATAAGATCGGGTTGGGTGAAATAATTGGTAAATGTGAAGGAACTGTGGAGTGTTGAGTCATCTGCGTAGGAATGTATTGGATTATGAGTGGTAGATATGAGATCATTGATATGAATGAGGAACAGAATTGGGGCCAAAACTGATCCCTGGGGAACACCAGCATTTATTGAGTGAAATTGAGAATAAAGGCCATCTACCATTACACGTATGTTTCTGTTATGAAGATAAGAAGAAATTAGTGGAACTAATGATGCAAGGCCGTAGTGTGACATCTTCGACAATAAGGATTGATGCCAGACTCTATCAAATGCCTTTGATATATCCAGTGCTCTTGTATGTGTTTCACCATGTTGGTCTTACTCCCCCCCCCCCCACCCCCGTATCCCCAAGCTACCTGTTCTACCTTCTACACCTGTCCCTACTCTCGAAC
>JBAKBP010037694.1:0-17031 GCA_037953745.1 Lithodes maja
CTTACTTCCTCATTCGTCTGTCTATCCTTCCATGTAACTCCGCACGCACTTCTCAAGTAACTCATTTCCACCGCTTACACTCTTGGTCTGAGTCTCTTCCTGAACGTCCATGCTTCGCTTCCGTAAAAAAGTGTCGGGATTACCACACTGTCATGTAAGGACTTCTTCACTTCCATACTGACCACCCTATTTCTTGTTACTGCTTTCAACGTTTCAACAACCCTTTTCCCCTGTTGCACCCTCTCCCGCGCTTCTTCATCCATAGTCCCATCTTTACTCAACACACTGCCCAGATACTTAAATGAGCTGACAATCTCCATAGCCTGACCGTTCAACTTCACCTCACACTCTGTGGCTTCACCCCTTTCGAAGAACATAACCTTGCTCTTCCCCGCATTTACCTTCAGATTCCGTATGTAATACATTTAAATACATAATTATAATGTACGTACATATTCTTTCCAAATTATTATTTATGACAAATAGGACTAAACTAATACTAAATTACTCAATGCTATTTGTGTGAAGGATATAATTATGTAATGTGCATGGATGCAAAACTTATGAATTATACAATAATTATAATATTAAATTTTGTATTTGTAATATTGATAATAATAAAAGTGCAGGACTAAAATTATTTCTGGCCAAAGATGTGATCAGCTACCTTACTACTGACATTAATCAACTCCGCGAAGCAGAGTGGTATCGCACATACATATCCCGCCCGTATACTGTGCACCACCAGTCAGCTTATCTGTCGTCGTCGTCATCCGTCGTCGTCGTCCGTCTGTCTGTCCAGAAACTCCTCCTAGACCGTTCGATAGATTTTCACCAAATTTCACAGACATATCCATTTGGTCAATGTGAAGGTCAGTCAAAAATAAATTTTTCATTTAATGTAAAGGTTAAGGTCAAATGTCAAGGCTAAAATTAAGGTCAATATTTCATATTATTTAGTTTTTACTCAAATGTCTTAATTTTCACTACACAAGTTACTGCTAACCTTGATATAGTATTGACCACATTTTAGGTAAATATTCTAAAGGATAAGGTCTATCTATCTATCTATCTATCTATCTATCTATCTATATGCTCAGGCCCAATCCCCATTTTGGGGGTAGCCGACTCAAGACAGAGCAAGAACAGGGAAAACACAAAAACAACATAAAACAAAAAATAAACACAGATAAAAAACACAAACTCACACACATCCAGGTCACCCAGGAGACCTGGGATAAGGTCAAAAATCAAAATAAGTTTTGTCACTAGTATTTCTTATAATAACTGTTAGATTCTCACTAGGCTTACCATTTATATTCGGAATACCTAGGCCAAGGTCATACAAGAAACTATACAATTCATATGAAAGGTAAAGGTCACAGGTCAAGGTCAAATAAAAGGTCAATATGCTATTTTCTTTACTTTTCATGCAAACTTCACATGTGGTGAGACAGTTGCACTTTAAATTAAAAGGAAAATAATAAATGTTGACACATCATAAAGGTCAAGATAAAGGTCAAAGATTAAGGTCTACTACTATATTATAAATATGAAACTAACTGATGGGTTTTAATGAAATTAGGCATGCTTATTTGATTTTCCTGGGCAATGTCAATGACAACAAAAAGTACTCTTACATGAAAGTTAAGGTCACAGGTCAACTTTTACTATATATTTTTAGTTTTTACTCAAATGTCTTCATTTTCACCATACAAGTTACTGGTAACCTTGAAATTGTATTGCCCAAATTTGAGATAAATATTCAAAACTGTAAGGTCAAAGGTAAAGGTCAAAAGTAAAACTAATTTTTTTGTTAGTTTTTATTATACTAATTGTTAGATTTTCACTAGGCTTACTATGTATATTCAAAATACCTAGGCTAAGGTCATACAAGACACTGTACAATTCCATATGAAAGGTTAAGGTCACAGGTCAAGGTCAAATCAAAGGTCAATATTCTATTGTCTTTACTTTTCATGCAAACTTCACATTTGGTGAGATTGTTGCACTTTAAATGAAAAGGAAACTAATACTTTTACAGACATCATAAAGGTCAAGCAAAAGGTCAACTATTATATTTAGCCTATTTATATGAGACTAAATGATGGGTTTTAATGAAGTTAGGCAAGCTTATTTGATTGTCATTGGCATTGTCAATGCAAATAAAAATGTTCTTTTACAGAAAGGTCAAGGTCAACTTTTTATTATTTATTTAAAAAGATTACTCAAATTTTGGAAAACTGGGTGTACTAGTTGCTTATTACTTAAATACCATACTGTATATATCAAATTTCACATACATATTGTAATAGTTATGGTCAAAGGTCAAGGTCAAAACAAGACTTTGTTATTTTCCCTAAACTCCTCATAGACTGTTTACTGTATTGTCACCAAATTGTACAGGCAAATTCAGTTGGTCAATGCAACGATCATCCAAATACAGTATATGTATTTTATTTTTAGTTAAAGGTCAAAGGTCAAGGTCACAGTATATGATCACTATTTGTAATCTATAATTTTGTGCATAAATTACACCATATTCATAATGCTAGTTAATATGAACATTGGTGTTAAGCTAACTAAATCCTTGATAAGAATTGATAAGGTTAAAGGTCAAAAGATGATTATAACTTGTAATTCCTATTTAATGTAACATTCTCACTAGGCATATCATACATATTCGGGATGCCTAGGCCAAGGTCATACAAGGATGTGTTGATAGTTGTACTTTAAATGAAAGTTAAAATGTTAAATTTTCAGAAATCATGAAGGTCAATATGAAGGTCAAAGGGCCTTTAATACCTCTGGAACTATTTGGTGATCTTCAATGAAGTTTGGCATGCTTATTTGATTTTCCAAGGTTACATCAATGCAAGCAAAAAATATCCTACATAAAGGTCAAGGTCGCAGGTCAAAGTTAAAAGTCAACCTTCATCATAAAAAATACTCAAAATTTGATAAGCTGACTGTCAGTTGCATTGTGCAAAAATAACAACAGTATATATAATTTTCATATAAATATTCTAATACTAAAGGTCAAAGATCAAAAGAAGAGTGTTAATCATTTTCCCCAAACTTTTCCTAGACTATTTAACCTTTTCTGTACTGGCAACGTCTTTTATTTTATCATATTCTAGCTATAAGTAGACGATTTTGTTGATCTTAAGAACGATCTGTGGTGGAAAAAGGGTTAATTAGGATAGTTGAAAGCCTGCTGACTAAAATGAATAAAATCCAGTATATAATAAAAAAGGACAGAACTGGTACTGAACAGGTTAATGTATCGTCACCAAATTTTTGCAGGCAAATTCGGTTGGTCAATATTGTCGCCTCGACGGAGTTGTTTTCGGGGCGAATCCCTCCAGTATTCTTGGTGATAGTATTAGTGATGATGGTGATAGTATTAGTGATAATGGTGATAGTACTGATGATGACAGTATCAGAGATGATGGTAACAGCAGGGATGATGGTGATAATAGTAGTGATGATGGTGATACTTGTAGTGATAATGATGACAGTAGTGATAATGATGGTAGTAACGATGGTGTCAGTAGTAGGGATGATGATGCCAGTACTAGTAGTAGTGATGATGGTGAAAGTCACCATCATTGCAATGGTGACAGTAGTAATGATGATTGTAAGATAATGGTGATAATAGTAGTGATGATGCCGATAGTTTTAGTGATAATGATGACAGTAGTGATGATGTTAGTGACGATGGTGATAGTAATGGTGATGGTGACTGCTGTAGTGATGATAGTAACAGTTTTAGCCATGATGGTGACAGTTGTAGTGATGATAGCAGTAGTGATGATGGTGATAGTAGTAGTTATAATGGTGGTAATAGTAGTTATGATGTTAACCCATCGCAGATCAGTTGGGTATGATGTTTTGATTTGGGCAAAGCGGCACTTCTACTTTATTGTATGTGACGCCTCCCGGCGTTAGCAGAATGGTTGCGTGGGGCATTGCAGCTCGCTAGCGCTCGCCAGGATGTGGGGATAGGCTACAGTTGTCCTAGAATGATCTGCTTTATTTCATTAGTGTCGTGTTGCCACAGACAGTCTAGAAATGGTCTTTGTTTTGGTCTGTGGCCGCGCCTTATATTTTATATTCGCTATAATATAAATGTTGCTTGTGTGGGAGGCGAGCGAGAGAGTGTGAAGGAGTACACCCGGCAGCGTGGTGAGGTATGACACGGCTCGCTTGGGCGCTGACGGCGTTGGCGGCCGGGTGGTCAACTAGTCCCTTCCCGTCGCTGCCTCGTGTTCTTTACCAGCTCAGAGCTTGCCTGACACACGTATCACCTACATCCTTTGCAATTCTGTCCCCCATACTCGCTACTTTGCATACTATCTCTCTCTCTCGACTTCTCCTTTCTCATTCTCTAATCTTTATTAAACTCAACATCCCTTCTGGTTTCAGCATAGACGTTCACCGTCGACCAGTCGTATTGTACGCGAAGCTCTCAGATATTTCCATGTATTAGGTTAAGGAGGTATGCTTTATTGAGGTTTAGAGAGACGGATTTTTCCGTATGTGTCCTCTCTCGGGAAGGTTGTAGACCGGTATATGTCTCCCTTGCAAGGTGTTGAGTGATTCTGCTTGGTTATCTAAAGCTAGACTAGGGGTAAGGTTACTGTGTCGTTGTCTCCGATGTGTGCAGTGTTAGCTAAGCTCTGCATGACATCGACAGGTACTGTGGGAGCCTAAGTTGTCTTCGGGTTGGTTTACTTTGCGAGCACAGCGCTGTGGTGTGAGAGGGCCATAGCCAATCCCTCACAACATAGTGCTGCCTCTTTGTGTTGACTTCTGAGGGATCGCCAGGATAGAGCTAGGTACTACAGACCTAGATTTATCAAGAGAGCATCCCCATCATATAACGTAATCTTCATTATACCACCCTCGGACAACGTTAGGCTACGAGCCGCATGCTCGCCCATTGTTGCCCTGCCTTGATACCCCAGCTAGACTTTATTAACAGAGCAGACACTGGTTAGAGATAAGCCCCATTATTATATGTATGCAGCATTATTATTCACTGCACTTTTGAGCCGAGGTTGTTGTTGAGTTGCACAACCCGAGTAGGCTGTTGCGTTGTGTCACAAAGCATTTCTTTAGTTGTCTAGCATTACTACCTTTGCGCAGTCTTTATTATTCGCCTGCCTATTATTACTATATGTCCTCGCATTTATTGTGACCCGTATTCTGCATTATAATTGTTCAAGATTCTTTACGAACATCTTCCCAGCATCAGACTTATTTCAGAAGTTTCCAGTTGATGTTGCAGGACTAGCATTGCACTTTCTTTAATACAGGAGTGCCAGTTATTTGAGTATCTACTGTAACGTTAATTAGTCACGTTAACTATCTTTTCTTTGTGTAACATAATCGAGTAATCTTTTACTGTTTGAAAATAGGCTGTTTCATTGAGCGTCAGCCTAGTGTGTGTGCACCAGTTACCGAGTCATAGGATACCTCGTTGTCCAGGCACGACTCAGGGCGGTAATGGTGCTTTGTTTTCCAGTGTTTAAGGTAGGGGTTGGATCTAATGTTACCGTTGTTGCTTTTTGCCATTATCTAGTCCAATGTTGAAGAGCCCTGTGTCTTTGAGAACCTGGATCGTAACATGTAATACACCGTCTTGCCATGCTTTACCGCCATGGGTGTCACCATGGTAAATGTTGCCAAACAGTCCTTTTATTAAAGCCAGTTTGGTATATGTCATTACCTACATCGCTCTCTGAATACTAATCTCTCACAAGAGAGATATCTATGTAATCATTCGATATATCTTTATTATTTTACTAATAATCATAATGTACTGTGTATACATACTATATACATCAATTAACATTTAAAGAATACCATCGAAACTGCTTGATGATTATTAAGTTGCCATAACAAGAGCATATTTTTTTTACTAAGTTCATAATTATTCTATATATATTTTGGTAGGGTAGTAGAGTGGGTAGACGAGAAAATGTGTGATATCGATTTAAACATAATTCGGAGCCCATGTGCCTTAATGGACAACCAAATATCTTTTGTGTAAGAATTCCTGTGATTGATCCCGGACCAACAGCATTGTAGTAGGGGGCGGACGTCAGGGGATTGTTGACCAGAGCTGCTTAGTACTAGAGTCTGTATATATAATTATGGCTGATGGTAAATTGATTCCTGTAGCATCTGATTGTTCGATACATAATGGACAACAATTAATGTAACTACTATGACTATGCAACATGTAAATACCACGTTTTCATAATTAACAAATTACATCGCTTCAACAGTAATTCGTAATAGCTGAGTAATTAAGATGAGGACAAGCCATGATATCGTCACCTGAAAATATACAGACTATAGTCCTCGACCAGCATGGTTCATACTTGATTACTCTAACTACATAACAACCACAGCCAATCCAACAAGATAATTATGTTTCAAAACCACTCTCCTCACCATACACAAAGCTGTTCAAAACCTAAAAAACACACACACTTTGGTGAAGCACATAAGCTGTCATAATGTCCTTAGTGAAAGACCGTTTTTGCAATACGCTGATGATGAAACACAAACTAACATATATTTCGAAACATCGAGTTACCTGAAGTGTTGGGTCCTTCAGCTAGGTTATTTTTTGTATTTATTTCCTTTGTTTTTACCTTCGCTGCCTAAAACAAGTGTCTCCCGCAAAATGAAAATAGTGAAAGGGAGCTTTAGATACGTTAGAGTCAAAATGTCTTAACACATGAGGAAACAGCTTAAGTCATAGGACCAGGGAAAGATAGATTGAGGGAGAGAGTTTTAGAATTTACTTGTTGAGTAGAAGATAGGCTTGGAAAATTGGTTCACTCTTGGGTTAGAGAGCTATAAAGGAAAAGGGTGGGAAATGATTGAAAGGCAGGTAACACCCACTTTCCGTAAGGGAGGAGGTATACAATGAGAGTGCTCTGAAATTCACTTGTTATTGTAGCATACTGATAAAGATGCAAGATTGTGGCGTGTAGTGAGAGTTTGTAGGGAATTAGTAAGAAGAAGTGAGCTGATGATATAAAATATGTTTGCCTGTACTCTTTGGAGAAGTGTTGAATTTTCTGTATATACTGTATGTATGAAGGAGACAAAAGGCAGACTGCCTGTAACGAGTGTCTCCCCCTTAGCCGAAAGAGTGACAGAGAGCCAAATTCAAGGGACGTTGGGGTCAAAATACCTGGACACACAAAGTTTTAAGCAACATAAGTCATATGATGAAGAACAGATTGATTGAGGGAGAAAGTTCCAGAGTGCACTAGTTGAGTAGAAGAAAAACTGAGGAAATTTGCTAATTCTTGGATTGGAGAGTTGGACAGAATAGGTGTCAGACTGTGTTGAAAGGCGGGTGCCTCGCACTTGCCGCAAGGGAGGGGCTATACAAAGAGAGAGCTCTGAGAATACTGATTGTAAGAGGAAGTGAGTTGATGAGGCGAAATTATTTGGACTCTATTCTTTAGAGAAGTGTGGTATGGGTGGAACCTCCCCACACATGCGAACATTACTTGAAATATAGGTGTACTGTGCACCTACACAGAGCAATAATATGTGCGGGGGTGAAGAACCCACAGAGACGACTGAGCACACCTAACTTCTGGGAAACTGTTTTAGCAAGAGTGGTAATATGATCATCCTAAGAAAGGTTGGATGAAAAAGATACACCAAGAATATTGAGAGATGATAAAGGGTTGATTTATGTATTGTTAAAGAGTAATTGATTGTCTTGTGGGAGATTGTGACGGGTAGATAGAGGGAGAAATTGGGTCTTGGAGGCATTGGAAGTAACATGATTGTCTCTGCTCTAATCAGAAATAATGGATAGATCAGAAGGTAGCGTTTTATGGCCTTCTCACGTGACTGTTTGAGTGATTACATGCTGGGTTGTTGTGAAAAACTAGTTGAATAGTGTAAGGACGTAGAGTCATCAGCATATGAGTGGATGGGATTAGAGGTACAGTTGAGATCATTAATGAATACTAGAAAGATAACTGGAGACAGGACAAAAGCCTGAGGAACACCGGAGTTCATAGGTTGAGGATGTAAACGATGGCCATCCACAACTACAACTATGTAACGGTCAGAAAGGAAATCAGAGACAAAGGTACAGAGAGAGAGAGATAGAAACCAAAGGAGGCTAAATTGGAAATCAGAGATTTGTGCCAGACTCTATCCAAGGCTTTTAATTTGTTTTGTGCAATACAAAATGTCTCACCGAAGTCCCGAAAGGAGGATATCCAAGAACTATTAACACCTTTTGTACCGGCGACTTTCTCTTAACCTTACTCTGGCTACTATTAGACAATTTTATTCAGCTTAAAAGGGGCCTCCAGCAGTTAACAGGCTTCGATCTATCTCACTCAACCATTTTTAATAACACAGATTCCTCTTAAACTGCACACAATCGTCTTAGGATAGCTAGAAATAGAATTAAAAGACGGAACCGGATAAGAAGGAGTTAAGATAAGCAAGGAGATCACCAGTAGAGCAGCCCTTACGGAAACCATACTGGCGATCTGAAAGTAGATTGTGGGAAGATAACTGATAAATAAATTTTGAAATCAGAATAGTTTAACAACTTTAGAGATGCAAGAAATGAGAGCACTTGGACGATAGTTGGAAGGTTGAGAGCAGTCACCCCTCTTTGGGACAGGTTGAATGAGAGCAAACTTCCAGCAAGAAGGAAAGGCATAAGAGGAACGACAGAGACAAAATAGTTTGTCTAGGAAGGGAGTCAAAGCAGAAGAACAGTTTTTAGTATAGCAGGAGTATAACGATGATGTTGGGTGACAATTACAGGTGCGGAACTAATTTGATGAATAGGGATAACTGAAGGGGCCTCTTTAGTTACGACATGATGATAGATGATCAATGCATTGGTGGAGCTACACGATCGATGAGGTTAGTACTAGCGCGGTACTGGAAAGTAATGAGAAATGAGAGAGAAATTGTATCATTGGGGTCTAGAGAGCAAGTGGCTTCCCAGTTGGATCGTGGGAGCCTTACTGTTTCAAGCATACGCGAAACGCGAAACGGTTGAGAAATATTTACCCTTTTATAATTATTACCTAAGTTCATAGGAATAATATTTTACTACCCAATATTTTAATACGGAACATAATTAAATATTCTTCCCAATTATACTAAATCATACTATTATGTTTCCTAAACTACAAACTTATTACTTAATATTACACTTAAACTTAGACTGTCCATGGTAATGGATTAAGTGGACATATTCCCGCCACTGAGTTTATACATTATTTACAACAGCCCAGACGGAAATTAATCCCGCCATGATTGTGAGGATGCTTGAGCCGCCTGTCAACGAGGACATCTATTGGGTAGATCTACAGGTTGAAGTTGCCACTGTGAAAACGTCTCTGGGCAACGTCAGCAAGTGGTCATCTTTGCAATCAATTTCCCCTTCAAAAGTGTACAAATGGACAGTCGGCCGCGTAAATATACCCATCATAGTTTGGATTCTAGCCACTCTGACTTCTCCGTCACGCCCAACTTCCAGAAAGTGCAAGAACCCTCGTCATGGATGGTAATGACATCACCGATACTTGGCCACCGACCATTTATTGCTCGAAGTTTACTCATATGTGCTTCCCTTCGCGTCACCAGATACTCGTTAGACCAGCGTCGCCAGATATCCCGTGACAATTTGCGAATTTACCGTTGCCTGGCAGAAATAACATCTTTGTTAGATTGGATCTATTTTTATTGTATGTTATTTTATTTTCTACTAATAAACAAATAATATACAATGCACAAACTGTCATAGGATTCATACAATTAGATTAATCATGCCGGATAGTGCTTGCAATAAAACTTATGAAAAATAACAGCGCACATCAACAACCACACCTTTCAGCCTTTGTGGAAATATTTGATATCTTTTCCCAAGCATGCCTCTACCCCTTCTACACTAACTCTAACACACACACACACTCTCTCTCTCTATCTCTTATCCCACATGCGAATACAGTACTCGATTATCTACCCAATTACTTGAAGTGTATGAAGCCAGGTAAGCTCCCCCCCCCTCACTGATTCTATATTCGTTTCCAATAGTGCATTTTGGATTACTTTCCTACGTTTGCCTGCACCTAGACACAGGCTTATTTAAGAGAGAGAGAGAGAGAGAGAGAGAGAGAAAGGGAGAACAAAACTCATCAATCAATATTTGCTATTCAACTTTGCACTTTGGAAAATTACCCGAATGTCAAATGATGTGTGTGTGTGTGTGTGTGTGTGTGTGTAAGTGTGTGTGTTACTCAGTTACTTGTTCGTCAAGGGGAATCCACGCAATGCGAGCTAAGCTCATTATTATCGCGCCTCCTTAACTGGGAATGTATTGCGTGAAATGCATGTTAAGTGTTTTATGTACTGTTGGAATGGCTGTGGATCTGTGTGTAGTCTGTATTTAGCCAATTGGCGACATCGGAAACGAAGGCTTAGGGTGGATCTGTATGGTACCATTCTCACTATAGACGGTACCGTGTCGCCCGAAGGCTTAGGTAGCCATCAGCTTAGGTGAACCATATGATACCCATCTCGCCTTGTACCATTTTTGCCAACCCCAGATGGGACGTCACAACGTCGTCCACTTATTCCAGGTACCTATTTACAGCTAGGTGAACTGAGGCTAACACATGAAAGGAGACAAGCCTAATTTGTCTCCGCCCGGCCGGGGATTGAACCCCCGACCCCTCGTGTGTGAGACGAGAGCTCTACCTACTAGGCTACGGGCTGTGTGTGTGTGTATGTGTATAAGAAAACAAATGATATACATTTAGTTGTGGTTATATACATAGTAAATATTTAATTAATCAGGTGGATTGGGTGAATGCTACATCATCATAATGCATCCAAATATGGTATATGTAATTATACATATTTTGTAAATATTGTATTGTATACACAATTTAAAATATGGAAAAACTAACAATATGAAAATGTATTCTAGCAACAAAAGTAAACTTTTGATAAGAGTAGCTTAACGACTGTTAAAACCCTTTGAAGATAATGACGCATTCTAACAGTTTATTATGGCTATCATTAAACGATGTTATGCAGTTTAGAAGGATCTGTGGACATTTTAAGGGTGAAGACTATCTGAATTAACCGTCTGACATCCATATACACTTCCTAATCTGAAGACAATCGTTAAAAACAACCAGAAAACAGAAAATAAATGCGTAGCCGGATCTTGAAAAGGTTATGCAGTAGAACTAGTGAAAGAACTTTGCATTAAGGTAATTTGTGTATGGCTTTCACAAAATAGCCATTAGTGTTGCTCGCGCACAATGTATTTGGAGTAGGTTCCCTTGATGTTAATGTGTATATTAATGTGATAATGTGTATATGCGTATAAATGTACGGTTGTGTGAAAGTGGATGCAACATTCGTGCAAGTACAGTATTTTTAATGTAGTTGTTCTCATGCATATTTTGGATTTGTTCCGGCTAAGCGGCTAAGCGTACGTACATAATTATGTTATGTGTTTACATGAATGTGCGCATGTAAGGTATATGTGTATATTATGTGTGCTTGCAAGTGTATGTGTATACAAACAGGTTACAGAGACAATATCCTGGTGTAATTAACCGACCGTATTAAGTCCAGATATTGCGTGGGTATGTATATGGCCTGCAGTGTAATAGGTCAGGGTCGTGCTTACAGTAACTGAGGGTAATAGTGTGCTCCGGAGAAGCTCACTGAGAGTTTATAGCTAATTTTGCAACCAAAAAAATCACCGACACTAATGTTTAAGGTATAGTTAAGGTTAATGCAGATTAAGTTAAGTTGGGTTATATTTGTTTGTTTAAGGGACTCAACGACTTTAACTGATTGAAAAATTACAATGTGAGAAAAAAAATTGTTTCACAATAACAACGTAAATTCTGTGTTCGAGTCGTTAATAGACTCTTCACTGTAGGTCAGCGTAAACAATGACATACAGTACGTATAGTTCATATTCCGCCAAATGGATGCATGCTAGTTAAAGAGTGGAAAAAAAAATCAGTCCAAAGATGCTACCTTCTTGAGTAGGCTATTGATATGTATTGTAATACATCTACTTCCCGTGCTTCAGACCCGTAGGTAGCACCGTAATGGTAAATGTTGCCAAACAGTCTTTTCAGTAGCTAAGCCAATTTAGTAAAATGTGGTCTTATCTACACCGCTTCGTGAATACTAACCTCTCACAAGAGAGATAACTATCTAATCATTCGGTATATCTTTATTATTTTACAACTAATCATAATGTACATATTATAATAATAATAATAATAATAATAATCTTCTGGTTACTTATATAGCGCCTGTATCTCTTCCTTCGAGGATTCACAAGCGCTTGGCTTTCTTTAGTCAACCAGAGACCATCACCCATCCCCCTTGCTCATGGGGAGATGGTAACCGCCGGCTGTATCCCAGAAAAACTTTTCAATCTAAGCGGGGATTGAATGCGAGACCTTCAAGATGGGGAATCAGGCACGCTATCAACTGAGCCAGCCGGACGGCTGGCATCATAGACATCAATTAACATTTAAAGAATACTATCGAAACTGCTTGATAATTAGCCTATGAAGTTGCCTCAAGGAGAGCCTATTTATTACCAAATTCATATTTGTTATGCATGGTTGTAATCCAACTGGCTTCAGTATTATCTATTATCAATCCGGGTTTCGGATATTTAGATTTGGAATATTGCTCAACAGGGACACATCGAGCTTAGTGAATATGATAATTATTTACTCAAACAGGCAACAATAACACAATAAACACACAGGTTAGATTACACTCTTATTTATTCAATTGCATGGTATACATATAATGGGGTCCTATACTATACTATTATATGAAACAGCAAGAAAGTATGATGGTGACTAAGAGAGTTAACTGGTTTTACTCTCTAAAGAAGTTCAGTCTGTCACTTACATAGTAATAGAGGAGTGAAAATATGCAATGATAGACAGAAACATATATACACAAACAAGAATCATTGACAATAATACATATGCGAGTAAAGTGTCTAACGCAATGTATTCTGACAAATACACGGTAGGTTGTGGAACGTATCGCTCAGCTGCGCTGGAGTATGCGTGGTAGACAACAAGAAGTGAGGCCGCGCTCAGGTGAGAACGTCAAAGGTGCCGCGCTATGGACTATAGTTCAGGTGGACTGGGGTCACGGGCAATAACAATTTGCTTTAATGCGATATTAAATCAGGGACTAAAGTTATGAAGTTTATTTGATTCTAGGGGGAAAGATAGTTTAAATCTGAATTCAACTATCTAAGAGTTTATTGCGAATAATCTCTCACACGAGACACGAAAAATAATATTCGATCATAGATGAGGTCAAATCACATGGGTTGAGGAACTCAGACTCACAATAAATATAGTGACTGAATCGGAGTAGATAAAATACAATTTAACCCTTGTCTAGTGGCGCTGGACTTAAGTCAGTCTAGAGAAGAAAGGACTATGTGGCGGGGACCGACTTCAGGCGGTGTGCAATTTTGAGCAATGGTTGGCTCTGAGAGAGAGACGAGCGGTGGGAGAAGCGTAGGTCGGCTCTGACCGTTCGGCACGGGTCCCGCGCGGCAACTGCCCTCCCCTCCACACACATCCACACTCACTGCCTCCCTAGACAGGGAATTATGTAAGGAAATTACCGTATTTTAGGGATTTTTCCTTCGTCTTGCACGATCGTTGCAAGAGAACACGTGGTCATAGAAGGATGATTCTTGTGTCATTGGAAAGCTCAATTATCGCCCTTTCAGGGATACATAATTGTATTACGCTCTGGCTCTTGTTTATGCATGAAAAAGAGCACGGAAACAAGGTCGTTTAGGGTAAAACCACCCGCTTGGCGGGTAGTACAAGTTACTGACGGGCCCGCTCGTAAGGCGTTAATATAGAATCGGGATAAATTAACCAACTAATTAAGAAACGCAAATGAAAGAGCGTGATAAAATAGCTTAACAAATAGCTATCTAGAATGGGCGTACACAACGAAGTTGCACTTATGAAATACCAAATATGGCATGAAAGGAGTTCTGAATAAATTAACAAATTCCGAAAAGAACGCAGAACTACTGTAGCGTTGTATTATAACGTAAATACAATTATAATCAATGGATTACTAGATAAAGTAATAAAATAGAATCAATAGCCAAATAGTAGGCGGAATCGATAAAGGAATATACAATCTGAATTCCTAGATTGGTGTGGAATGAATTGCATGACCCGAGTATCGCATATCATCAGAATATTCACATGAACTAATAGAGATCAGATGTCTTGATAAAGAATTAATTCTAACTCAACAGAAAGGGTTCTGACTTTCATATAAGGGAAATTATATAAATATTCTCTGGCGATAATTAGGCGGATATATGGATCCTGAATTGGGCGTAGGTTCTAGGTATATATTGGATTAAAGAAGGGAATCAGCTCACGTTATACACTTTCACTTCGACTTGGATACACAAAGAATAATAAACACATACGAATAAAATCTGAGAGTATTCTGACTTAAATAACATGAGTAACAACGACTATGTAACGTACGTACAATTAAGGTTTTGAAGAATTAACACAGTTTATCTTAGCAATATCTCGTACTTAATGAATCACTGTACGGATCAAAATTAGAAATCTTACACGGGTATCAAAGGTTCAAGATAGATCTTAGGCACAGATCTAGAGTTAACCCAGTGAGCGCACTCAGGGTGTAGTGAACACCACAGATTTGGGTGGCAATATTAAGGTCCATTCCTGCCTATAATCGTCATTTTACGATAAATATCGTTATAACTTATTCTCTATCTATCTATCTATTGCCTGATGCCGTGATCCCCGAAGGGGTGGCCACGAACGAACCGCCCCCATGCACCTCTGTCCCCAGTCAGTCGACGCCCCTCCCCCCAACCAGCACCGCCTTAGTTCATGTACTTCCTCACTCCATCCTTCCACCTCTCATTCGGTCTACCTCTCCCTCTCTGTCCCTCCACCTCGCTCTCGTACACCCTCTTAGTCATTCTCTCGCTTTCCATACGTTCCATATGGCCGAACCATCTCAAGTTGTTCCTTTTCACACTTTCCAGCACATCTACCTCCACACCACACCTCCTTCTTACTTCCTCATTAGTCTGTCTATCCCTCCATGTAAGTCCGCACGCACTCCTTAAGTAATTCATTTCCACTGCTCTCACTCTTGGTCTGAGTCTCTCAACCAACGTCCATGCTTCGCTTCCGTAAGTCAGTGTCGGGATTACCACACTGTCATGCAAGGACTTCTTCACTTCCATACTGACCACCCTATTTCTTGTTACTGCTTTTAGCGTTCCTACAACCCTCTTTCCCTGTTGTACCCTCTCCCGTACTTCTTCATCCATAGTCCCATCTTTACTCAACACACTGCCCAGATACTTAAAAGAGTTGACGATCTCCATAGCCTGACCGTTCAGCTTCACCTCACACTCTGTGACTTCACCCCTTTCGAAGACCATAACCTTGCTCTTCCTCGCATTTACCTTCAAATTCCGTTTTTCGCACACTGTTCCACTCATTTACCAGACCCTGCAACTCCCATTCATTATTACTCATCAGAACTGTATCATCCGCAAATAGCAGTATAGGTAGCTTCCACTCAATTCCCTCCCTTTTCAGCGATACACCAACATCCACTGCTCTTGATAGTATTTCTTTCATGACTCCATCCATATATACAGTAAACAACCACGGGGACATCACACACCCATGTTTCAAACCAACATTCAGGTCAAAGAACTCGCTCTCCTCACTCTCCACACGTACTGCCACCTTTGCACCCTCATACATGCTCTTCACTGCTTTCAGCAACTTGCCCTCTACTCCGTATATTCTAAGTACTTTCCACAAACCTTCTCTATCCAATCTGTCATAGGCCTTCTCCAAGTCCATAAAGGCAACATACACCTTTTGTTTCTTCTCCATATATTTCTCCACAACACAATTCAGGGTAGAAATCTGATCTACACATCCTCTTCCCTTCCTAAAACCTTCCTGCTCGTCGCCTATCCATTTCTCCGTTCACACTCTCACTCTCTCAAGCACTACCCTACTGTATACCTTCCCTACTACGCTTAGAAGACATATTCCTCGGTGGTTACCACACACTCCTCTTTCCCCTTTGCCGTTATATAGGGGAACTATTATGCCAGTCTTCCAGTCATCGGGTGCACTCCCCTTCTCCCATGCTAGTTTGCACATTTTCCATACCCATTCTATCACTATCTCACCACCATACCTCAACATTTCCCCACACACTCCATCTGTTCCTGGTTCTTTCCCCAACTTCACTCTTTTCATGGCTTCCCACACTTCTGACCCCCTGATCCCCACCTCCTCCTCCACTACTTCTCTTCTTCTCCCTCCCATACCATATCCAGCTATGTTTGCTGGCTCTTCATTCCTTACATTTAGCAACTCATTGAAGTACTCCCTCCATCTTTCGACTCTCTCTTGCTTCTCGGCTAGCATTCTCCCATTCTTATCTTTCACACCCTTACTGTTTCCCTTGCTACCTTCCCTAACTTTCTTGACTTCTTTCCAGAACAGTTTCTTACTCTCCCTCCATTTTACACTCAGATCTACTCTTCTCTTACTTTCCTTCACTATTCTCTTCACCACCCTCTTACTCTCCACGTACCTCGCTCGTTTCTGTCTCTCGAAATCTTCATTCCCTCTACTACCCAACCACTCTCTATATGCTTTCTTCATTTCTTCCACAGCTATTCTTACCTCTTCTGTCCACCATGCTGTACCTTTCACTCCCCTCCCTCCACACACCTCCTCACATGCTGCACAGATCTCATCCTTAAACACCTTGCTCATCTCCTCCACTTCCTCCATAACTTCCAGGTCGAACCCACCTAGTCGTCTTTCCACTGCTCTCCTGTACTCCTCCCTGACTTCCTCCTCCTGCAACCTCTCCACCCTC
>JBAKBP010037695.1:0-17030 GCA_037953745.1 Lithodes maja
ATAGCCTATATACACCCATACACACACCCACAGACACATGCACTACATATACATTCAGAGATACACAAGCATGTACACATAAATACACACTCATCCACATACTACCGTGCCGTACACACACACGAAGCCTGTAAATATAGTTAAACCCACACATAGCCTACACTTGCACAAATATGCACTTAGGGGCCAATACACATATATCAGTTAGTGATATTATTCTGTATTCATATTAAGTACTATTATTGCATAATAATGTATGTAGTTGGAGAGGGAGGGAGGGAGGGAGGGAGGGAGAGTAAGTGTGTGTGTGTAGGGTAGGGTGGGGGGGATAGGCCAGGTGTAGACTTATCATCTGAATATATAATTAAATATTAGTATATGCGCCTCTCTCTCTCTCTCTCTCTCTCTCTCTCATATATAGGTATAATTCAACCTCACTTCCCGGATGTGTGTGTTTTATGTGCACGCCTCATTAGCCTACTTGTATGTGTGTGTGTGTGTGTGTGTGTGTGTGTGTGTGTGTGTGTGTGTGTGTGTGTGTGTTGTATGCGTATGTGTGTGTGTGTGTGTTTTTTTTAATAGTGTGTGTGTGTGTGTGTGTGTGTGTGTTGTGTGTGTGTGTGTGTTGTAGTGTGTGTGTGTTGTAGTGTGTGTGTGTGTTGTAGTGTGTGTGTGTGTTGTGTGTGTGTGTGTTGTAGTGTGTTTGTGTGTTGTGTGTGTGTGTGTGTGTGTGGTGTGTGTGTGTGGGTGTGTGTGTGTTGTAGTGTGTGTGTGTGTTGTAGTGTGTGTGTGTGTTGTAGTGTGTGTGTGTGTGTTGTGTGTGTGTGTTGTAGTGTGTAGTGTGTGTGTGTGTTGTAGTGTGTGTGTGTGTGTGTTGTAGTGTGTGTGTGTGTGTGTTGTAGTGTGTGTGTGTGTGTGTGTGTGTAGTGTGTGTGTGTTGTAGTGTGTGTGTGTGTTGTGTGTGTGTGTGTTGTGTGTGTGTGTGTGTGTGTGGTGTTGGTTGTGTGTGTGTGTGTTTAGTGTGTGTGTGTGTTGTGTGTGTTGTAGTGTGTGTGTGTTGTGTGTGTGTGTAGTGTGTGTGTGTGTGTGTGTGTGTTGTAGTGTGTGTGTGTGTAGGTGTGTGTGTGTTGTAGTGTGTGTGTGTTGTAGTGTGTGTGTGTGTATTTAGTGTGTGTGTGTGTTGTAGTGTGTGTGGTGTTGTAGTGTGTGTGTGTGTAGTGTGTGTGTGTTGTAGTGTGTGTGTGTGTGTGTGTGTTGTGTGTTATAGTGTGTGTGTGTTGTAGTGTGTGTGTGTGTTGTAGTGTGTTTAGTGTGTGTGTGTTGTAGTGTGTGTGTGTGTGTGTGTGTGTGTGTGTGTTGTAGTGTGTGTGTGTTGTAGTGTGTGTGTGCGTCCAGGATGCTATGGATGTGTGTGTGTGTATGTGCGTGCAGGAAGCTACGTATGTATGCATGTATGTGTGTGTGTGTGCGTTTAGGATGCTACGGATGGATGTGTGAGTGTGTGTGTGTGTGTGTATGTATGTGTGTGTATGTATGTACGTGCAGGAAGTTATGGGCGTGTCTGTTTATTCCACTCTGCAAAGCAGGTTATGGGGAGAGATATGTCCTTTTTCGGACCCCCTTCTCCCTCATGTTAAGCCCCATTAACTTCGAAATTGTAAGACGTTCGCCCCATTTTAAGACTTTTCGCCCATTTCTCTGCTAGATGCCAATATTCAGACCCATCGTGCTATTTAACCCTTTGAGTGCCAACGACGTTTTTTGATTAAATTTAAACTATATTTAGACGATTTTATTAAGCTTAGGCAGGACCTGTGGTGGGTGAAAGTAGGATGAATTGGAGATCGTCTGTAGCCTCTTAAGGGGAGATGTCCACTTGAGGGATTTTGTTCTTGACTCCTTTCTCCCTCATGTTTAGCCCCATTGCTTTTCTAATTTTAAGACGTTCGCCCCATTACTTTGACGATTTTAAGAACCTTCGACCCATTTCTGTCAATTTTAAGACCTTTCGTGCCATTTAGGTGTCGATTTTATCCTGGCGAGCGATAGCGAGCCTGTAATTTAAGAGGAACCGGCTTTCAGCTGGGACATTTTTCTACCGAAGAATGTACAAATTTATCTTGAAAGGGGCTCAAGGGGGTGTAATCTTAAGCTTGATGGATATCTAGAGACCAAACTAAAAACCACCGAAAAATGTACAAATTTATCTTGAAAGGGGCTCAAGGGGGTGTAATCTTAAGCTTGATGGATATCTAGAGACCAAACTAAAAACCACCGAAAAATGTACAAATTTATCTTGAAAGGGGCTCAAGGGGGTGTAATCTTAAGCTTGATGGATATCTAGGGACCAAACTAAAAACCACCGAAAAATGTACAAATTTATCTTGAAAGGGGCTCAAGGGGGTGTAATCTTAAGCTTGATGGATATCTAGGGACCAAACTAAAAACCACCGAAAAATGTACAAATTTATCTTGAAAGGGGCTCAAGGGGGTGTAATCTTAAGCTTGATGGATATCTAGAGACCAAACTAAAAACCACAGAAAAATGTACAAATTTATCTTGAAAGGGGCTCAAGGGGGTGTAATCTTAAGCTTGATGGATATCTAGAGACCAAACTAAAAACCACCGAAAAATGTACAAATTTATCTTGAAAGGGGCTCAAGGGGGTGTAATCTTAAGCTTGATGGATATCTAGAGACCAAACTAAAAACCACCGAAAAATGTACAAATTTATCTTGAAAGGGGCTCAAGGGGGTGTAATCTTAAGCTTGATGGATATCTAGAGACCAAACTAAAACCACCGAAAAATGTACAAATTTATCTTGAAAGGGGCTCAAGGGGGTGTAATCTTAAGCTTGATGGATATCTAGAGACCAAACTAAAAACCACCGAAAAATGTACAAATTTATCTTGAAAGGGGCTCAAGGGGGTGTAATCTTAAGCTTGATGGATATCTAGAGACCAAACTAAAAACCACCGAAAAATGTACAAATTTATCTTGAAAGGGCTCAAGGGGTGTAATCTTAAGCTTGATGGATATCTAGAGACCAAACTAAAAACCACCGAAAAATGTACAAATTTATCTTGAAAGGGGCTCAAGGGGGTGTAATCTTAAGCTTGATGGATCTAGAGACCAAACTAAAAACCACCGAAAAATGTACAAATTTATCTTGAAAGGGGCTCAAGGGGGTGTAATCTTAAGCTTGATGGATATCTAGAGACCAAACTAAAAACCACCGAAAAATGTACAAATTTATCTTGAAAGGGGCTCAAGGGGGTGTAATCTTAAGCTTGATGGATATCTAGAGACCAAACTAAAAACCACCGAAAAATGTACAAATTTATCTTGAAAGGGGCTCAAGGGGTGTAATCTTAAGCTTGATGGATATCTAGGGACCAAACTAAAAACCACCGAAAATGTACAAATTTATCTTGAAAGGGGCTCAAGGGGTGTAATCTTAAGCTTGATGGATATCTAGGGACCAAACTAAAAACCACCGAAAAATGTACAAATTTATCTTGAAAGGGCTCAAGGGGTGTAATCTTATGCTTGATGGATATCTAGGGACCAAACTAAAAACCACCGAAAAATGTACAAATTTATCTTGAAAGGGGCTCAAGGGGGTGTAATCTTAAGCTTGATGGATATCTAGAGACCAAACTAAAAACCACCGAAAAATGTACAAATTTATCTTGAAAGGGGCTCAAGGGGGTGTAATCTTAAGCTTGATGGATATCTAGGGACCAAACTAAAAACCACCGAAAAATGTACAAATTTATCTTGAAAGGGGCTCAAGGGGGTGTAATCTTAAGCTTGATGGATATCTAGGGACCAAACTAAAAACCACCGAAAAATGTACAAATTTATCTTGAAAGGGGCTCAAGGGGGTGTAATCTTAAGCTTGATGGATATCTAGGGACCAAACTAAAAACCACAGAAAAATGTACAAATTTATCTTGAAAGGGGCTCAAGGGGGTGTAATCTTAAGCTTGAAGGATATCTAGGGACCAAACTAAAAACCTTCCCTTAAGCGGTCGACGGCCTTTGCCAGAATCTTATGAAGTCCCTGGTACTGTTAAGGGGAGATGTCCACTTGAGGGACTTTTTTCTTGACCCCTTTCTCCCTCATGTTTAGTCCCCATTGCTTTTGAGATTTTAAGACGTTTGCCCCATTAGTTTGCTGATTTTTTAAAGAATTTCCGCCCCATTCTGTCAATTTTAAGACCTTTCGTGCCATTTAGGTGTCGATTTTATCCTGGCGAGCGATAGCGAGCCTGTAATTTAAGAGTAACCGGCCTTCGGCCGGGACATTTTTCTACCGAAAAATGTACAAATTTATCTTGAAAGTGGGTCAAGGGGGTGAAATTTTAAGATTGCTGGAGGAGTAGGAAACAAACTAAAAACCTCCCCTTAACCCTCCTTAAGAGTCGATTTTTTGTCCAGGCGAGCCTGTAATTTAGGAGGAATCGCCATTGGCCCGGGCCTTTTTGTACAGAAACATGTACACATTTACTTTAAGGCGGGTGACCTGTTTTAAGGCGGGTGACCTGTTTTAAGGCGGGTGACCTGTTTTAAGGCGGGTGACCTGTTTTAAGGGAGGTGACCTGTTTTAAGGCGGGTGACCTGATTTAAGGGAGGTGACCTGTTTTAAGGGAGGTGACCTGTTTTAAGGGAGGTGACCTGTTTTAAGGGGGTGACCTGTTTTAAGGGGGGTGACCTGTTTTAAGGGGGGTGACCTGTTTTAAGGCGGGTGACCTGTTTTAAGGCGGGTGACCTGTTTTAAGGGGGGTGACCTGTTTTAAGGGGGGTGACCTGTTTTAGGGGGGGGTGACCTGTTTTAAGGGGGGGTGACCTGTTTTAAGGCGGGTGACCTGTTTTAAGGGGGGTGACCTGTTTTAAGGGGGGTGACCTGTTTTAAGGGGGGGTGACCTGTTTTAAGGGGGTGACCTGTTTTAAGGGGGGTGACCTGTTTTAGGGGGGGGTGACCTGTTTTAGGGGGGGTGACCTGTTTTAAGGGGGGTGACCTGTTTTAGGGGGGGTGACCTGTTTTAAGGCGGGTGACCTGTTTTAAGGCGGGTGACCTGCTTTTTGTTATTTCTGTCCTTTTCTCTCTTTCTCTGGCTTGTATCCATTCGGCCCCATTCAGCCAACTATTTTAAGACGTTTATCCCCATCTAGGTGTCGATTTCTTCCTGGCGAGCGATAGCGAGCCAGCATTATATGAAGAAATCCGGCTTCGCCGGAGACATTTTTCTATCGAAAAATGTACAAATTTAGCCTGCTGTCAAACAAAAATAAAAAATATGCTGGCTCGCTACCGCTCACCAGTAAACAATTGACACCTGGATGGGGATAAACGTCTTAAAACAGTAGGCTGAATGGGGCCAAATGGATACAAGCCAGAGAAAGATAGAAAACGACAGAACCAAAACAGGTCACCCCCCCTTAAAACAGGTCACCCCCCCTTAAAACAGGTCACCCGCCTTAAAACAGGTCACCCCCCTTAAAACAGGTCACCCCCCTTAAAACAGGTCACCAACTTAAAACAGGTCATCCCCCTTAAAACAGGTCACCCCCCCTTAAAACAGGTCACCCCCCTTAAAACAGGTCACCCCCCTTAAAGCAGGTCACCCCCCTTAAAGCAGGTCACCCCCTTAAAGCAGGTCACCCCCTTAAAGCAGGTCCCCCTAAGGTCACCCCCCTTAAAACAGGTCACCCCCCTTAAAACAGGTCATCCCCCTTAAAGCAGGTCACCCCCCTAAAACAGGTCATCCCCCTTAAAGCAGGTCATCCCCCTAACAGGTCCCCCTTAAAACAGGTCACCCCCCTTAAAACAGGTCACCCCCCCTTAAAACAGGTCACCCCCCCTTAAAACAGGTCACCCCCCCTTAAAACAGGTCACCCCCCTTAAAACAGGTCACCCCCCTTAAAACAGGTCACCCCCCTTAAAACAGGTCACCCCCCTTAAAACAGGTCACCCCCTTAAAACAGGTCACCCCCCTTAAAACAGGTCCTAACAGTCACCCCTTAAAACAGGTCACCCCCCTTAAAACAGGTCACCCCTTAAAACAGGTCACCCCCTTAAAACAGGTCACCCCCCTTAAAACAGCAGTCACCCCCTTAAAAGCAGGTCACCCCCCTTAAAAGCAGGTCACCCCCCTTAAAAGCAGGTCACCCCCCTTAAAGCAGGTCACCCCCCTTAAAAGCAGGTCACCCCCCTTAAAACAGGTCACCCCCTAAGGTCCCCCTTAAAACAGGTCACCCCCCTTAAAACAGGTCACCCCCCTTAAAACAGGTCACCCCCCTTAAAACAGGTCACCCCCCTTAAAACAGGTCACCCCCCTTAAAACAGGTCACCCCCCTTAAAACAGGTACCCCCCTTAAAACAGGTACCCCCCCTTAAAACAGGTACCCCCCTTAAAACAGGTCACCCCCCTTAAAACAGGTCACCCCCTTAAAACAGGTCACCCCCCTTAAAACAGGTCACCCCCCTTAAAACAGGTCACCCCCCTTAAAACAGGTCACCCCCCTTAAAACAGGTCACCCCCCTTAAAACAGGTCACCCCCTTAAACAGGTCACCCCCCCTTAAAACAGGTCACCCCCCTTAAAACAGGTCACCCCCCTTAAAGCAGGTCACCCCCCTTAAAGCAGGTCACCCCCTTAAAAGCAGGTCACCCCCCTTAAAGCAGGTCACCCCCCTTAAAAGCAGGTCACCCCCCTTAAAACAGGTCACCCCCCTTAAAACAGGTCACCCCCCTTAAAACAGGTCACCCCCCTTAAAACAGGTCACCCCCCTTAAAACAGGTCACCCCCCTTAAAAAAGGTCACCCCCCTTAAAACAGGTCACCCCCCTTAAAACAGGTCACCCCCCTTAAAACAGGTCACCCCCCTTAAAACAGGTCACCCCCCTTAAAGCAGGTCACCCCCCTTAAAGCAGGTCACCCCCCTTAAAGCAGGTCACCCCCCTTAAAGCAGGTCACCCCCCCTTAAAACAGGTCACCCCCCCTTAAAACAGGTCACCCCCCTTAAAACAGGTCACCCCCCTTAAAACAGGTCACCCCCCTTAAAACAGGTCACCCCCCTTAAAACCCTTTAAAACAGGTCACCCCCCTTAAAACAGGTCACCCCCCTTAAAACAGGTCACCCCCTTAAAACAGGTCACCCCCCTTAAAACAGGTCACCCCCCTTAAAACAGGTCACCCCCCTTAAAACAGGTCACCCCCCTTAAAACAGGTCACCCCCCTTAAAACAGGTCACCCCCTTAAAACAGGTCACCCCCCTTAAAACAGGTCACCCCCTTAAAGCAGGTCATCCCCCTTAAAGCAGGTCACCCCCCTTAAAGCAGGTCACCCCCCTTAAAACAGGTCACCCCCCTTAAAACAGGTCACCCCCCTTAAAGCAGGTCATCCCCCTTAAAACAGGTCAACCCCCTTAAAACAGGTCACCCCCCTTAAAACAGGTCACCCCCCTTAAAACAGGTCACCCCCCTTAAAACAGGTCACCCCCCTTAAAACAGGTCACCCCCCTTAAAACAGGTCACCCCCCTTAAAACAGGTCACCCCCCTTAAAACAGGTCACCCCCCTTAAAACAGGTCACCCCCCTTAAAACAGGTCACCCCCCTTAAAACAGGTCACCCCCCTTAAAACAGGTCACCCCCCTTAAAACAGGTCACCCCCCTTAAACGTGGGAGGTAACGAAAAAAATAATATATAAATAAATAAATAAATGAACACTAACCCCTTAAGGGGAGACGAGTCGTTTTTCTGGTCCCCTTTCTCCCTCGTGTTAAGCCCCATTTGTTTTTGAGATTAAAAGACGTTCGGTCCATTAGTTTGGCGATTTTAACACCTTTCGCCCCATTTCTTTGTCAATTTTATGACCTTTCGTGCCATTTCGGTTTCGATCTTTTCCTGGCGAGCGATAGCGAGCCTGAAATTTTAAGAGGAACCGGCCTTTGGCCGGTAAATTTTTCTATCGAAAAATGTACAAATTTGTCTTGAAAGGGGTCTATTTTTTATTTTTTTTAAGCTTGATGGAGGTCTAGTGAGGAAACTAAGTCTCATAACAACTCTGGAACTCTCTCCCTCAATCAGTCTTTCCTTCATCCTATGATTTAAACTGCTATAAACTCTCTGTGTGTCCAGGAGGTATGTTGACGCAGACGTCCCCTTGAATTTGGCTCTCTGTCACTCTATTGGGGGCTTTGGGGGAGACACTCGTTACAGACAGCCGGCCTTTTGTCTCCTTCATACCGGGGAGAAAATAATGATAATACTGGGAATCAATGGACTTGATGGGTTAAGGGGAGATTTCCACTTGAGGGATTTTTTTCTGGACCCCTTTCTCTCTCATGTTTAGCCCCATTGCTTTTTAGATTTTAAGACGCTCGCCCCCTTTAGTTTGGCGATTTTAAGAACTTTCGCCCCATTTCTGTCAATTTTAAGAACTTTCGTGCCATTTAGGTGTCGATTTTTTCCTGGCGAGCGATAGCGAGCCTGTAATTTGAGAGGAACCGGCCTTTGGCCAGGACATTTTTCTACCGAAAAATGTACAAATTTGTCTTGAAAGGGGGTCTAGGGGGTGTAATGTTAAGCTTGATGGAGGTCTAGGGAAGAAACTAAATACCTCCCCTTAAGGGGGGATGGGCCGGGTTTTGTGCCACCCCCCCCCCTCCCCCCTTCTCCCTCGTGTTTAGCCCCATTGGTTTTTAGATTATAAGACGTTTGGCCCTTAGTTTGGCGATTTAAAGACTTGATGCCTCATTTCTTTGTCAATATTTAGACCTTTCGTGCCATTTAGAAGTCGATTTTTTTTCCTGGCGAGCGATAGCGAGCCTGTAATCTTATGAGTACGGTAACCGGCCGAAGACCCATCTCCTGTTATGGGGGTAGGTGTTATTCATTTGTATATTTAATAATAATAATAATAATAATAATAATAATAATAATAATAATAACAATAATAATAATAATAATAATAATAATAATAATAATAACAATAATAATAATAATAATAATAATAACAATAATAATAATAATAGTAATAATAATAGTAATAATAATAATAATAATAACAATAATAATAATAATAATAATAATAATAATTTGTATATTTAATAGTTTAATAGTTTGTTTCTTCCCTAAACCTCCATCAAGCTTAATCAATTGTGTTCAGGATTCCCCTTCGAGATATATTTGTACATTTTTCAGTAGAAAGACTTGCTGGCTAAAGGCCAATTCCTCCAAAGTTATAGGCTCGCTATCGATCGCCAGGAAAAATAGACACCAAAAAGACCCGAAAGCTCTTGATATTGATAAAGAAATGGGAGGAAAGGTCTTAAAATTGCCTAACTAACAGGGTGAACGTCTAAAGCTCGGTTCACACATGCACGAATTAACGTCACGTCCGTCCCCGACTAAGAAAATAGGCAGGACGGCATCAATCTGGAGGCCCCATGTGGCCACATAGCAACTAGGGCCTTTCCAACGTTTTTTTGCTGCCGTTCTCAACCCGTTTACCGGCGTCTAGACGCCGCCAGGCTGCGTTATAGACGACGACTGCTCCAGTGTGTGTCCGTGTGTGTCCTATGGGTGTCCCGACATAACACGTTTTGTGGCAGTTGCCCCGACCCACACGGACCATTTTATGCATGCACAAAAAGGACGCC
Organism: Lithodes maja; assembly: GCA_037953745.1. Taxonomy (NCBI): domain Eukaryota; kingdom Metazoa; phylum Arthropoda; class Malacostraca; order Decapoda; family Lithodidae; genus Lithodes; species Lithodes maja. The sequence goes on from JBAKBP010037695.1 coordinate 9,672, forward strand.
GCCGAGGCACGGCGAATTAAGGGGTCGGGGACGGACGGGACGTTAATTTGTGCATGTGTGAACCGAGCTTTTCGGGACACCCACGGGAGCAGTCGTCGTCTAGACGCAGCCTGGCAGCATCTAGATGACGATTGGCGGCGTCTAGACGACGACTAACGGGATGAGAACGGCGGCAAAATACCGTTGGAACGCCCTAGTGGCCATCGGTGGCCATCGTGACCACATGGGGCCTCCAGATTGATGCCGTCCTGCCTATTTTCTTGGTCGAGGACGGACGTGACGTTAATTTGTGCATGTGTGAACCGAGCTTTAAAATCTGGAAGTACGGTACCGGTATTTAACCCTTAACTAGCGGCGCGCAACATAAGTCGAGTTAAAGAAACTGGCAAAAAACAGGTGAAAAAAGGGTGAAAATCGAGTGAAAATGGGTGGGATAGTAATGATCCATACGTCCGACATCTGTGGCCTCCCAGCCCACACTAACTCCAGTTCCCCCACCGCGCGGGAGGATGACAGTGTAACCAATAGTTCGCTAAAAGTGAGCAATGTAGCAAAATCAGCTAAACTTCCATCTTCGAGGTAACACTGTCAGTGCTCCACGAGTGCTACGTAGCTGTATCTGGCGTCATTGTGTAGCGATTTCCGCCTAGTTTTTGGCGCAATACAGTTCCTTTCATACTGATGGTTGATATAGCAGTCAGAATGGCCTGAAAAGGCCCAAAACGGCCACAGAGAGCCCGCTAGACAAGGGTTAAAAGAACTCACGGGACACCCTGTATATATATATATATATATATATATATATATATATATATATATATACAGTATATACAGTATATATATCCCGATGTATCAATGGGAATATATTATTGGGATGGAATTTGTGCTGTACCTAGTATCAGTGCATTACCACAAGCCCACCGAAACGTCAATAAAATACCCTCATTGTTCCCTGATTAAATAGCACTGTATGAATATTCCCATATTCAAAATATGCTGTAGGGGTGCAATGCCTGGTGAGTTATCTGCTCAACAGGTGGCGTTGTGTGTGTGTAAGTGTGAGAGTCCGAGTGTAGGGGGTGAGACAGTGAAGCACGGGAACGAGGTGGCTTCAGAGATGGGGTCGTTTCGGGCCATGAGTGAGCACCGTGCCTCATGTGAAGGCAAGATGGCAGGTGCTCGTTGTACTCTACGTGCTTCACATGTCTCACTTCCTAGACTGGAACAAGACCTCACGGGCTTCACTGTTCATTGTAAAGCGGTGAATGTTAAGGCTCTCAGCCTATGCCCGAGAGGCAGTAAGTTGGAATATATAAAAAAAAAAAAAAAAAAAAAAAAAAAAATATATACAGTATATCAGTTTATCTACCTATTGTATCTATCTATCTACTACCCTGACCCAAATCCCAGTAGAGGTCACTTAAAGAGGAGAGAGAGAGAGAGAGAGAGAGAGAGAGAGAGTACAAAGGAGTACAAAGGAAATCAAGCAACAACAGATCTAGTGACCCTTCTAGGTTGCTTGTCCTCCAAAACACTGAGGATCAAGTGTCCAAACAGTGGTTTAGAGTGGGTAAGGGAACATTGGAAAGGGAATTACTGCCCTGGAAATAATGTCCGTGGCAGGATTAGGAAGTTAGTAGGGGACAGATGGGTTAGTAACTGAGGGGGGGATAAAATAAAGTTATTCATTTACAAACGCAGTCAGTCGCGGGTTTGATGCGAGATATTTGTCTAGGCGGAGTTTAAATGAATCAACGGTGATGCAGTCTATAACGTTTCGGGGAAGCCCATTCCACAAGTTGACAACTCGATTGAAGAAGAAATTCTTAGATTCGTGTGAGTTAAAAGATTTACCAATAATTTTGCAACAGTTTCCCTGCGTGTAATTAGCTTGGTCGATAGTGAAGTACTTACTACAGTTCATATTGTCGATGCCTTTGATGATTTTGAACACTTGAATTAAGTCACCTCTTAATCTGCGCTGGGTTAAAGGAAATAGATTTATTTCTCTAAGACGCTCTTCATATGGTTTGTTCTTTAGGCTAGGTATCATTTTGGTAACTCTACGTTGAACTCGTTCTAGCTTGTTTATATCTTTTTGGTAATAAGGGCACCAGGATTGAACGCAGTATTCCAGAAGAGGGCGAACTAAGGAATTGTAAAGGGTTAGGATAACTTCTTTGGATTTATGCTCAAATGACCTGCCTATAAAGCCAATTATTTTGTTTGCCTTCTTAACAACTTCTGAACATTGTTGACTCGGTTTTAGGTTACCGTACTCGATATTGTTACTCCCAGATCGGTTTCTCTGTTTACATTCTTAAGCTGAGTGCCATTCATCGAATAGTTTGCTTTCTCATTTAGGTATCCGATATGTAGTACTTTACATTTATCCGCATTGAAACTCATTTGCCAAATTTGGGCCCAACATGACAATTTATCTAGATTGTGTTGCATATCGTCAACTTGTTCTTTTGAGAGTACGCTATTTGCAATTTTTGTATCGTCAGCAAATTTTGAGATTGTAAAGGTGAGACCCTCATCTATGTCGTTGATGTAAATTAGAAAGAGAATTGAACCTAGTACCGATCCCTGGGGTACCCCGCTACTTACATTGGTCCATTTAGATGCCTTACCGTAGAGAGAGAGAGAGAGAGAGAGAGAGAGAGAGAGAGAGAGAGAGAGAGAGAGAGAGAGGGAGGGAGGTCCATAAGCAGTGAAGCCTTCAAGACATACCGTACCATACTTCGACATAGGCTGCACTTCAGCACGCTTCAAGGAAAGAAAGAGCTAAGGAAAACTCACTCTCTCTCTCTCTCTGTCATGTTTCCTATCCCACTATCTACCTACACTCTCCCTCTCTCTCTGTCATGTTTCCTAACGCACTATCTACCTACACTCTCCCTCTCTCTCTCTGTCATGTTTCCTAACCAACTATCTACCTACACTCTCCCTCTCCCACCTCTCTCTCTCTCTCTCTGTCATGTTTCCTACCCCACTATCTACCTACACTCTCCCTCTCCCACCACTCTCTCTCTCTCTCTCTCTCTGTCATGTTTCCTACCCCACTATCTACCTACACTCTCCCTCTCCCACCTCTCTCTCTCTCTCTCTGTCATGTTTCCTACCCCACTATCTACCTACACTCTCCCTCTCCCACCACTCTCTCTCTCTCTCTCTGTCATGTTTCCTACCCCACTATCTACCTACACTCTCCCTCTCCCACCTCTCTCTCTCTCTGCCATGTTTCCTACCCCACTATCTACCTACACTCTCCCTCTCCCACCTCTCTCTGCCATGTTTCCTACCCCACTATCTACCTACACTCTCCCTCTCCCACCTCTCTCTCTCTCTGCCATGTTTCCTACCCCACTATCTACCTACACTCTCCCTCTCCCACCTCTCTCTCTCTCTGCCATGTTTCCTACCCCACTATCTACCTACACTCTCCCTCTCCCACCACTCTCTCTCTCTCTCTCTGTCATGTTTCCTACCCCACTATCTACCTACACTCTCCCTCTCCCACCACTATCTCTGTCTCTCTCTGTCATGTTTCCTACCCCACTATCTACCTACACTCTCCCTCTCCCACCTCTCTCTGTCATGTTTCCTACCCCACTATCTACCTACACTCTCCCTCTCCCACCTCTCTCTCTCTCTCTCTGTCATGTTTCCTACCCCACTATCTACCTACACTCTCCCTCTCCCACCTCTCTCTTTCATGTTTCCTACCCCACTATCTACCTACACTCTCCCTCTCCCTGTCATGTTTCCTAACCCACTATCTACCTACACTCTCCCTCTCCCACCTCTCTCTCTCTCTGTCATGTTTCCTAACCCCACTATCTACCTACACTCTCCCTCTCCCACCTCTCTCTCTCTCTCTCTCTCTGTCATGTTTCCTACCCCACTATCTACCTACACTCTCCCTCTCCCACCTCTCTCTCTCTGTCTCTGTCATGTTTCCTAACCCACTATCTACCTACACTCTCCCTCTCCCACCTCTCTCTCTCTCTCTCTGTGCATGTTTCCTACCCCACTATCTACCTACACTCTCCCTCTCCCACCTCTCTCTCTCTCTCTCTCTCTCCAAAGACGTTATCCTAACCCTTTACAATTCCTTAGTCCGCCCTCTTCTGGAATACAGCGTTCAATCCTGGTGCCCTTATTACCAAAAAGATATAAACAAGCTAGAACGAGTTCAACGTAGAGTTACCAAAATGATACCTAGCCTAAAGAACAAACCATACGAAGAGCGTCTTAGAGAATTAAATCTATTTCCTTTAACCCAGCGCAGATTAAGAGGTGACTTAATTCAAGTGTTCAAAATCATCAAAGGCATCGACAATATGAACTGTAGTAAGTACTTCACTATCGACCAATCTAATTACACGCGGGGAAACAGTTGCAAAATTATTGGTAAATCTTTTAACTCACACGAATCTAAGAATTTCTTCTTCAATCGAGTTGTCAACTTGTGGAATGGGCTTCCCCGAAACGTTATAGACTGCATCACCGTTGATTCATTTACACTCCGCCTAGACAAATATCTCGCATCAAACCCGCGACTGACTGCGTTTGTAAATGAATAACTTTATTTTATCCCCCCCTCAGTTACTAACCCATCTGTCCCCTACTAACTTCCTAATCCTGCCACGGACATTAGTTCCAGGGCAGTAATTCCCTTTCCAATGTTTCCTTACCCACTCTAAACCACTGTTTGGACACTTGATCCTCAGTGTTTTGGAGGACAAGCAACCTAGAAGGGTTACTAGATCTGTTGTTGCTTGATTTCCTTTGTACTCCTTTGTACTCTCTCTCTGTCATGTTTCCTACCCCACTATCTACCTACAGATGCTTCATGGTGCTTCCATGTTTGCTCCTGTCGATCCACAAGTCTGCCGACTCTGCCAGCAACGAGAGGATTTGACAGCAAAATTGGATGAAGCCCACAACAAGATCAACGCCCTCACCAGGAAGCTGGAATCACTCCAAGAGTTTGTAACACTCAACGTTGGAGTATCACTAACTCCAATTGTTTCAACTCCAGCATCCACCACCGCCCCAACAATCCAACACCTGCAGCAGATGCTTCTGACGAACCTGAGCCGACATCAAACCAGGACAGCCGCCCTGTTCACCTTAGTCTCTCCCCCACTCCTCGTGCAAGAAGCCTGCTAGCACGAACAGTACCAACCCCTCGCCCCCGTTCTAACCACTCCTCTCCCCGACCTGTACGTAGAGTCCCGCCACCACAGGTTTCCGGATTTACACCAGTGAGGAACGGTGCACGGCCAACACAGAAAAGGTCTCATCTACCAGTCACAATGTCAAACAGATTTGAGATATTGGTAGAGATGGAAGACGAACCAGAGGAGACCAGGCTCGTTGGGGATTCCATCCTACGAGGACAGGTCGAAGAGTTCTGCGACAGAGTCCCAAATCAACGAAAAAGATTTTGCATCCCAGGAGCTGGACTGGACGACATTGTGGAAGCCTTCGAAGATACCACAAAGGATGCAAATGAAAATACCCTTTTTGTCATCCATGCTGGTTCAAATGACGTCATGCGCACCAGATCCGAAGAGTTGATGGAGAAATATCGCAAGATGATCCAGCACTACAAAAACAAGTCAAGGAATATCATCATCTCAGGCATTCTCCCCAAGATCGACGCACCTGACAAATTCTACGACAAGGCCTTCAGCACAAATAGCCGACTAAAATATTTGTGTCTGAGGGAAGAAGTTGAATTCATCAACCTCTGGGACAACTTCTACAACCAGCCTACTCTGTTCCGCAAGGATGGCACTCATCTAAACCCTGTGGGTTCAGCACGCATGGGTCGTCTCCTACACGAAGCAGTCCGCAGCCATGGATCAAAAAACGCCATCCGAGAAGAAGCAGCAGTGACATAAATCATCCAACGCCAAGAAAAAAACAGAGGCAACCGAGGACCACCAGCGATAAGGGCTGAAGACAGCGAGGACCGAGGACAGCCATGAACATAAATGTAGATCCGACAAGAACCAAAAATATTATTAAAGAGCGTTCCGTGAGTTCTAAAATAACAAATTTAAAGGTTTTCTATGCAAACGCTCGTAGCATACGCAATAAATTTTCAGATTTAGAGGAGCTAGTGTTTACAGAAAATTATGATGTGATTGGCATAACAGAATCTTGGCTCAATACAGAAGATAGAGACTTTTTAGCAGAGTATTCACTTCCCGGTTATGTAATGTTTGAGAAAAGCCGAATAAATCGAAATGGAGGTGGCGTTTTACTTTATATCAAAGAAAGTCTTAACCCTACCCTCTTGTCAAAACCTCAAATTGTGAACGTCGACGCATCTTTTGTGCTAATAAAGAATAATAAAGGTACAAAAATAATACTTGCATTAATATACAGACCTCCTGCTCAATCAGTGCAAACTGACCGAGAAATTTACGAACAAATTGCAGATGTAAGTAACTCACAAGATACCGTAATTTTGGGCGACTTTAATTTACCTGTGACCAAGTGGGGCGATACTCTTACTTCACACTCCGGACCTGACTTGTATACGAACTTGCAAGAGAGTTCGCTTTATCAATTTGTTCGAACGCCAACCCGTGGTAATAACGTTCTTGACATTGTACTTGCAACAAAAGAAGAATTAATAGAGAATTTGAATGTTGGTGATGAATTCAGTAACAGCGACCATCGTACGATAACTTTCACTTTAAAGTTTACTAGTAACAAACCAAATAGTAGCATCGAAAAAGTCCCTAATTTCAAGAAAGCAAACTTCCATAAACTTAGAGCTATGTTTAAAGAAACTGACTGGAGCTTTTTAATTCACAATAACGACATAAATACATCTTGGAAGTTATTCGAAGCCACTTACCTAAAAGCAGTGCAAGACTGCATACCATCGAAAATACGGCGTCCAGGCCATAATAATAAGCCCAAATGGTGGAATAAAGATATTTCAAACTGCCTGCTTGCTAAAAAATTTGCTAATGATAGATTAAAATCCTCACAAAATGACGAAGAACGGCTGAAATTTGTAGAGCTACGACGCAAAGCCAAAAAGTTAATTAAGCAAAGTAAAAAGACCCTAGAGTTACATATTGCGAATCAAAGTAAAACAAACCCGAAAAAATTCTATAGTTATATCAGAAAGAAAAAAGTAGTTACTTCAACTGTTGGACCGTTAGTCGATGAAAATGGAGAATACACCAAAGACGAAGTACAAATGAGTAATGCCCTCAATACCTTCTTTGCATCAGTTTTTACAACAGAAGACCTCAGTGATATCCCTACACCATCGCCGATTCAGATTGATAATTCAGATGTTCTAAGCAATATCACCGTTAC
>JBAKBP010037696.1:0-17028 GCA_037953745.1 Lithodes maja
AACTGGGCTATCTTAATACATGAGAGGTAGACATATAATAGAGCTAAAATCACCCTAAAAACTAAGGCTAATTAACATTGAATTGACAAAATAATATTTTCTCAAAAACTATTTTCTGAGATTGGACACTAAAGTGAATTGGATCTGACTATGAGTATGAGACATACAAACGGGATTTAGAGCCCCTATAACTGGGCTATCTTAATACATGAGAGGTAGACATATAATAGAGCTAAAATCACCCTAAAAACTAGGCTAATTAACATTGAATTGACAAAATAATATTTTCTCAAAAACTATTTTCTGAGATTGGACACTAAAGTGAATTGGTCTTGTATGGTGGAGACATAAAAACGGGATTTAGAGCCCCTATAACTGGGCTATCTTAATACATGAGAGGTAGACATATAATAGAGCTAAAATCACCCTAAAAACTAAGATAATTAACATTGAATTGACAAAATAATATTTTCTCAAAAACTATTTTCTGAGATTGGACACTAAAGTGAATTGGTCTTGTATGGTGGAGACATAAAAACGGGATTTAGAGCCTCTATAACTGGGCTATCTACACGAGAGGTAGACATATAATAGAGCTAAAATCACCCTAAAAACTAAGATAATTAACATTGAATTGACAAAATAATATTTTCTCAAAAACTATTTTCTGAGATTGGACACTAAAGTGAATTGGTCTTGTATGGTGGAGACACAAAACGGGATTTAGAGCCTCTATAACTGGGCTATCTACACGAGAGGTAGACATATAATACAGCTAAAATCACCCTAAAAACTAAGATAATTAACATTGAATTGACAAAATAATATTTTCTCAAAAACTATTTTCTGAGATTGGACACTAAAGTGAATTGGTCTTGTATGGTGGAGACACAAAACGGGATTTAGAGCCTCTATAACTGGGCTATCTACACGAGAGGTAGACATATAATACAGCTAAAATCACCCTAAAAACTAAGATAATTAACATTGAATTGACAAAATAATATTTTCTCAAAAACTATTTTCTGAGATTGGACACTAAAGTGAATTGGTCTTGTATGGTGGAGACACAAAACGGGATTTAGAGCCTCTATAACTGGGCTATCTACACGAGAGGTAGACATATAATACAGCTAAAATCACCCTAAAAACTAAGATAATTAACATTGAATTGACAAAATAATATTTTCTCAAAAACTATTTTCTGAGATTGGACACTAAAGTGAATTGGTCTTGTATGGTGGAGACATAAAACGGGATTTAGAGCCTCTATAACTGGGCTATCTACACGAGAGGTAGACATATAATACAGCTAAAATCACCCTAAAAACTAGTCTAATTAACATTGAATTGACAAAATAATATTTTCTCAAAAACTATTTTCTGAGATTGGACACTAAAGTGAATTGGTCTTGTATGGTGGAGACATAAAACGGGATTTAGAGCCTCTATAACTGGGCTATCTACACGAGAGGTAGACATATAATACAGCTAAAATCACCCTAAAAACTAGTCTAATTAACATTGAATTGACAAAATAATATTTTCTCAAAAACTATTTTCTGAGATTGGACACTAAAGTGAATTGGTCTTGTATGGTGGAGACATAAAACGGGATTTAGAGCCTCTATAACTGGGCTATCTACACGAGAGGTAGACATATAATACAGCTAAAATCACCCTAAAAACTAGTCTAATTAACATTGAATTGACAAAATAATATTTTCTCAAAAACTATTTTCTGAGATTGGACACTAAAGTGAATTGGTCTTGTATGGTGGAGACATAAAACGGGATTTAGAGCCTCTATAACTGGGCTATCTACACGAGAGGTAGACATATAATAGAGCTAAAATCACCCTAAAAACTAAGATAATTAACATTGAATTGACAAAATAATAATTTCTCAAAAACTATTTTCTGAGATTGGACACTAAAGTGAATTGGTCTTGTATGGTGGAGACATAAAACGGGATTTAGAGCCTCTATAACTGGGCTATCTACACGAGAGGTAGACATATAATAGAGCTAAAATCACCCTAAAAACTAGGCTAATTAACATTGAATTGACAAAATAATAATTTCTCAAAAACTATTTTCTGAGATTGGACACTAAAGTGAATTGGTCTTGTATGGTGGAGACATAAAACGGGATTTAGAGCCTCTATAACTGGGCTATCTACACGAGAGGTAGACATATAATAGAGCTAAAATCACCCTAAAAACTAGGCTAATTAACATTGAATTGACAAAATAATAATTTCTCAAAAACTATTTTCTGAGATTGGACACTAAAGTGAATTGGTCTTGTATGGTGGAGACATAAAACGGGATTTAGAGCCTCTATAACTGGGCTATCTACACGAGAGGTAGACATATAATAGAGCTAAAATCACCCTAAAAACTAGTCTAATTAACATTGAATTGACAAAATAATAATTTCTCAAAAACTATTTTCTGAGATTGGACACTAAAGTGAATTGGTCTTGTATGGTGGAGACATAAAACGGGATTTAGAGCCTCTATAACTGGGCTATCTACACGAGAGGTAGACATATAATAGAGCTAAAATCACCCTAAAAACTAGTCTAATTAACATTGAATTGACAAAATAATAATTTCTCAAAAACTATTTTCTGAGATTGGACACTAAAGTGAATTGGTCTTGTATGGTGGAGACATAAAACGGGATTTAGAGCCTCTATAACTGGGCTATCTACACGAGAGGTAGACATATAATAGAGCTAAAATCACCCTAAAAACTAGTCTAATTAACATTGAATTGACAAAATAATAATTTCTCAAAAACTATTTTCTGAGATTGGACACTAAAGTGAATTGGTCTTGTATGGTGGAGACATAAAACGGGATTTAGAGCCTCTATAACTGGGCTATCTACACGAGAGGTAGACATATAATAGAGCTAAAATCACCCTAAAAACTAGTCTAATTAACATTGAATTGACAAAATAATAATTTCTCAAAAACTATTTTCTGAGATTGGACACTAAAGTGAATTGGTCTTGTATGGTGGAGACATAAAACGGGATTTAGAGCCTCTATAACTGGGCTATCTACACGAGAGGTAGACATATAATAGAGCTAAAATCACCCTAAAAACTAGTCTAATTAACATTGAATTGACAAAATAATAATTTCTCAAAAACTATTTTCTGAGATTGGACACTAAAGTGAATTGGTCTTGTATGGTGGAGACATAAAAACGGGATTTAGAGCCTCTATAACTGGGCTATCTACACGAGAGGTAGACATATAATAGAGCTAAAATCACCCTAAAAACTAGTCTAATTAACATTGAATTGACAAAATAATAATTTCTCAAAAACTATTTTCTGAGATTGGACACTAAAGTGAATTGGTCTTGCATGGTGGAGACATAAAAACGGGATTTAGAGCCTCTATAACTGGGCTATCTTAATACACGAGAGGTAGACATATAATAGAGCTAAAATCACCCTAAAAACTAGGCTAATTAACATTGAATTGACAAAATAATATTTTCTCAAAAACTATTTTCTGAGATTGGACACTAAAGTGAATTGGTCTTGCATGGTGGAGACATAAAAACGGGATTTAGAGCCTCTATAACTGGGCTATCTTAATACACGAGAGGTAGACATATAATACAGCTAAAATCACCCTAAAAACTAAGATAATTAACATTGAATTGACAAAATAATAATTTCTCAAAAACTATTTTCTGAGATTGGACACTAAAGTGAATTGGTCTTGCATGGTGGAGACATAAAAACGGGATTTAGAGCCTCTATAACTGGGCTATCTTAATACACGAGAGGTAGACATATAATACAGCTAAAATCACCCTAAAAACTAAGATAATTAACATTGAATTGACAAAATAAATATTTCTCAAAAACTATTTTCTGAGATTGGACACTAAAGTGAATTGGTCTTGCATGGTGGAGACATAAAACGGGATTTAGAGCCTATATAACTGGGCTATCTTAATACACGAGAGGTAGACATATAATACAGCTAAAATCACCCTAAAAACTAAGATAATTAACATTGAATTGATAAAATAATAATTTCTCAAAACCTATTTTCTGAGATTGGACACTAAAGTGAATTGGTCTTGCATGGTGGAGACATAAAAACGGGATTTAGAGCCTCTATAACTGGGCTATCTACACGAGAGGTAGACATATAATAGAGCTAAAATCACCCTAAAAACTAGTCTAATTAACATTGAATTGACAAAATAATAATTTCTCAAAAACTATTTTCTGAGATTGGACACTAAAGTGAATTGGTCTTGTATGGTGGAGACACAAAACGGGATTTAGAGCCTCTATAACTGGGCTATCTACACGAGAGGTAGACATATAATACAGCTAAAATCACCCTAAAAACTAAGATAATTAACATTGAATTGACAAAATAATATTTTCTCAAAAACTATTTTCTGAGATTGGACACTAAAGTGAATTGGTCTTGTATGGTGGAGACACAAAACGGGATTTAGAGCCTCTATAACTGGGCTATCTTAATACACGAGAGGTAGACATATAATACAGCTAAAATCACCCTAAAAACTAAGATAATTAACATTGAATTGACAAAATAATATTTTCTCAAAAACTATTTTCTGAGATTGGACACTAAAGTGAATTGGTCTTGTATGGTGGAGACACAAAACGGGATTTAGAGCCTCTATAACTGGGCTATCTTAATACACGAGAGGTAGACATATAATACATCTAAAATCACCCTAAAAACTAAGATAATTAACATTGAATTGACAAAATAATATTTTCTCAAAAACTATTTTCTGAGATTGGACACTAAAGTGATTTGGTCTTGTATGGTGGAGACACAAAACGGGATTTAGAGCCTCTATAACTGGGCTATCTTAATACATGAGAGGTAGACATATAATAGAGCTAAAATCACCCTAAAAACTAAGATAATTAACATTGAATTGACAAAATAATATTTTCTCAAAAACTATTTTCTGAGATTGGACACTAAAGTGAATTGGTCTTGTATGGTGGAGACATAAAACGGGATTTAGAGCCTCTATAACTGGGCTATCTACACGAGAGGTAGACATATAATACAGCTAAAATCACCCTAAAAACTAGTCTAATTAACATTGAATTGACAAAATAATATTTTCTCAAAAACTATTTTCTGAGATTGGACACTAAAGTGAATTGGTCTTGTATGGTGGAGACATAAAACGGGATTTAGAGCCTCTATAACTGGGCTATCTACACGAGAGGTAGACATATAATACAGCTAAAATCACCCTAAAAACTAGTCTAATTAACATTGAATTGACAAAATAATATTTTCTCAAAAACTATTTTCTGAGATTGGACACTAAAGTGAATTGGTCTTGTATGGTGGAGACATAAAACGGGATTTAGAGCCTCTATAACTGGGCTATCTACACGAGAGGTAGACATATAATAGAGCTAAAATCACCCTAAAAACAAAGATAATTAACATTGAATTGACAAAATAATAATTTCTCAAAAACTATTTTCTGAGATTGGACACTAAAGTGAATTGGTCTTGTATGGTGGAGACATAAAACGGGATTTAGAGCCTCTATAACTGGGCTATCTACACGAGAGGTAGACATATAATAGAGCTAAAATCACCCTAAAAACTAGGCTAATTAACATTGAATTGACAAAATAATAATTTCTCAAAAACTATTTTCTGAGATTGGACACTAAAGTGAATTGGTCTTGTATGGTGGAGACATAAAACGGGATTTAGAGCCTCTATAACTGGGCTATCTACACGAGAGGTAGACATATAATAGAGCTAAAATCACCCTAAAAACTAGGCTAATTAACATTGAATTGACAAAATAATAATTTCTCAAAAACTATTTTCTGAGATTGGACACTAAAGTGAATTGGTCTTGTATGGTGGAGACATAAAACGGGATTTAGAGCCTCTATAACTGGGCTATCTACACGAGAGGTAGACATATAATAGAGCTAAAATCACCCTAAAAACTAGTCTAATTAACATTGAATTGACAAAATAATAATTTCTCAAAAACTATTTTCTGAGATTGGACACTAAAGTGAATTGGTCTTGTATGGTGGAGACATAAAACGGGATTTAGAGCCTCTATAACTGGGCTATCTACACGAGAGGTAGACATATAATAGAGCTAAAATCACCCTAAAAACTAGTCTAATTAACATTGAATTGACAAAATAATAATTTCTCAAAAACTATTTTCTGAGATTGGACACTAAAGTGAATTGGTCTTGTATGGTGGAGACATAAAACGGGATTTAGAGCCTCTATAACTGGGCTATCTACACGAGAGGTAGACATATAATAGAGCTAAAATCACCCTAAAAACTAGTCTAATTAACATTGAATTGACAAAATAATAATTTCTCAAAAACTATTTTCTGAGATTGGACACTAAAGTGAATTGGTCTTGTATGGTGGAGACATAAAACGGGATTTAGAGCCTCTATAACTGGGCTATCTACACGAGAGGTAGACATATAATAGAGCTAAAATCACCCTAAAAACTAGTCTAATTAACATTGAATTGACAAAATAATAATTTCTCAAAAACTATTTTCTGAGATTGGACACTAAAGTGAATTGGTCTTGTATGGTGGAGACATAAAACGGGATTTAGAGCCTCTATAACTGGGCTATCTACACGAGAGGTAGACATATAATAGAGCTAAAATCACCCTAAAAACTAGTCTAATTAACATTGAATTGACAAAATAATAATTTCTCAAAAACTATTTTCTGAGATTGGACACTAAAGTGAATTGGTCTTGTATGGTGGAGACATAAAAACGGGATTTAGAGCCTCTATAACTGGGCTATCTACACGAGAGGTAGACATATAATAGAGCTAAAATCACCCTAAAAACTAGTCTAATTAACATTGAATTGACAAAATAATAATTTCTCAAAAACTATTTTCTGAGATTGGACACTAAAGTGAATTGGTCTTGCATGGTGGAGACATAAAAACGGGATTTAGAGCCTCTATAACTGGGCTATCTTAATACACGAGAGGTAGACATATAATAGAGCTAAAATCACCCTAAAAACTAGGCTAATTAACATTGAATTGACAAAATAATATTTTCTCAAAAACTATTTTCTGAGATTGGACACTAAAGTGAATTGGTCTTGCATGGTGGAGACATAAAAACGGGATTTAGAGCCTCTATAACTGGGCTATCTTAATACACGAGAGGTAGACATATAATACAGCTAAAATCACCCTAAAAACTAAGATAATTAACATTGAATTGACAAAATAATAATTTCTCAAAAACTATTTTCTGAGATTGGACACTAAAGTGAATTGGTCTTGCATGGTGGAGACATAAAAACGGGATTTAGAGCCTCTATAACTGGGCTATCTTAATTCACGAGAGGTAGACATATAATACAGCTAAAATCACCCTAAAAACTAAGATAATTAACATTGAATTGACAAAATAAATATTTCTCAAAAACTATTTTCTGAGATTGGACACTAAAGTGAATTGGTCTTGCATGGTGGAGACATAAAAACGGGATTTAGAGTCTCTATAACTGGGCTATCTTAATACACGAGAGGTAGACATATAATACAGCTAAAATCACCCTAAAAACTAAGATAATTAACATTGAATTGACAAAATAATAATTTCTCAAAAACTATTTTCTGAGATTGGACACTAAACTGAATTGGTCTTGCATGGTGGAGACATAAAAACGGGATTTAGAGCCTATATAACTGGGCTATCTTAATACACGAGAGGTAGACATATACTACAGCTAAAATCACCCTAAAAACTAAGATAATTAACATTGAATTGACAAAATAATAATTTCTCAAAAACTATTTTCTGAGATTGGACACTAAAGTGAATTGGTCTTGCATGGTGGAGACATAAAAACGGGATTTAGAGCCTCTATAACTGGGCTATCTACACGAGAGGTAGACATATAATAGAGCTAAAATCACCCTAAAAACTAGTCTAATTAACATTGAATTGACAAAATAATAATTTCTCAAAAACTATTTTCTGAGATTGGACACTAAAGTGAATTGGTCTTGTATGGTGGAGACACAAAACGGGATTTAGAGCCTCTATAACTGGGCTATCTACACGAGAGGTAGACATATAATACAGCTAAAATCACCCTAAAAACTAAGATAATTAACATTGAATTGACAAAATAATATTTTCTCAAAAACTATTTTCTGAGATTGGACACTAAAGTGAATTGGTCTTGTATGGTGGAGACACAAAACGGGATTTAGAGCCTCTATAACTGGGCTATCTTAATACACGAGAGGTAGACATATAATACAGCTAAAATCACCCTAAAAACTAAGATAATTAACATTGAATTGACAAAATAATATTTTCTCAAAAACTATTTTCTGAGATTGGACACTAAAGTGAATTGGTCTTGTATGGTGGAGACACAAAACGGGATTTAGAGCCTCTATAACTGGGCTATCTTAATACACGAGAGGTAGACATATAATACATCTAAAATCACCCTAAAAACTAAGATAATTAACATTGAATTGACAAAATAATATTTTCTCAAAAACTATTTTCTGAGATTGGACACTAAAGTGATTTGGTCTTGTATGGTGGAGACACAAAACGGGATTTAGAGCCTCTATAACTGGGCTATCTTAATACATGAGAGATAGACATATAATAGAGCTAAAATCACCCTAAAAACTAAGATAATTAACATTGAATTGACAAAATAATATTTTCTCAAAAACTATTTTCTGAGATTGGACACTAAAGTGAATTGGTCTTGTATGGTGGAGACATAAAACGGGATTTAGAGCCTCTATAACTGGGCTATCTACACGAGAGGTAGACATATAATAGAGCTAAAATCACCCTAAAAACTAGTCTAATTAACATTGAATTGACAAAATAATATTTTCTTAAAAACTATTTTCTGAGATTGGACACTAAAGTGAATTGGTCTTGTATGGTGGAGACATAATACGGGATTTAGAGCCTCTATAACTGGGCTATCTTAATACATGAGAGGTAGACATATAATAGAGCTAAAATCACCCTAAAAACTAAGATAATTAACATTGAATTGACAAAATAATATTTTCTCAAAAACTATTTTCTGAGATTGGACACTAAAGTGAATTGGTCTTGTATGGTGGAGACATAAAACGGGATTTAGAGCCTCTATAACTGGGCTATCTTAATACATGAGAGGTAGACATATAATAGAGCTAAAATCACCCTAAAAACTAAGATAATTAACATTGAATTGACAAAATAATATTTTCTCAAAAACTATTTTCTGAGATTGGACACTAAAGTGAATTGGTCTTGTATGGTGGAGACATAAAACGGGATTTAGAGCCTCTATAACTGGGCTATCTACACGAGAGGTAGACATATAATAGAGCTAAAATCACCCTAAAAACTAAGATAATTAACATTGAATTGACAAAATAATATTTTCTCAAAAACTATTTTCTGAGATTGGACACTAAAGTGAATTGGTCTTGTATGGTGGAGACACAAAACGGGATTTAGAGCCTCTATAACTGGGCTATCTTAATACATGAGAGGTAGACATATAATAGAGCTAAAATCACCCTAAAAACTAAGATAATTAACATTGAATTGACAAAATAATATTTTCTCAAAAACTATTTTCTGAGATTGGACACTAAAGTGAATTGGTCTTGTATGGTGGAGACATAAAACGGGATTTAGAGCCTCTATAACTGGGCTATCTTAATACACGAGAGGTAGACATATAATAGAGCTAAAATCACCCTAAAAACTAAGATAATTACCATTGAATTGACAAAATAATATTTTCTCAAAAACTATTTTCTGAGATTGGACACTAAAGTGAATTGGTCTTGTATGGTGGAGACATAAAACGGGATTTAGAGCCTCTATAACTGGGCTATCTTAATACACGAGAGGTAGACATATAATAGAGCTAAAATCACCCTAAAAACTAAGATAATTAACATTGAATTGACAAAATAATATTTTTTCAAAAACTATTTTCTGAGATTGGACACTAAAGTGAATTGGTCTTGTATGGTGGAGACATAAAACGGGATTTAGAGCCTCTATAACTGGGCTATCTTAATACACGAGAGGTAGACATATAATAGAGCAAAAATCACCCTAAAAACTAAGATAATTAACATTGAATTGACAAAATAATATTTTCTCAAAAACTATTTTCTGAGATTGGACACTAAAGTGAATTGGTCTTTTATGGTGGAGACATAAAACGGGATTTAGAGCCTCTATAACTGGGCTATCTTAATACACGAGAGGTAGACATATAATAGAGCTAAAATCACCCTAAAAACTAAGATAATTAACATTGAATTGACAAAATAATATTTTCTCAAAAACTATTTTCTGAGATTGGACACTAAAGTGAATTGGTCTTGTATGGTGGAGACATAAAACGGGATTTAGAGCCTCTATAACTGGGCTATCTTAATACACGAGAGGTAGACATATAATAGAGATAAAATTACCCTAAAAACTAAGATAATTAACATTGAATTGACAAAATAATATTTTCTCAAAAACTATTTTCTGAGATTGGACACTAAAGTGAATTGGTCTTGTATGGTGGAGACATAAAACGGGATTTAGAGCCTCTATAACTGGGCTATCTTAATACACGAGAGGTAGACATATAATAGAGATAAAATTACCCTAATAACTAAGATAATTAACATTGAATTGACAAAATAATATTTTCTCAAAAACTATTTTCTGAGATTGGACACTAAAGTGAATTGGTCTTGTATGGTGGAGACATAAAACGGGATTTAGAGCCTCTATAACTGGGCTATCTTAATACATGAGAGGTAGACATATAATAGAGATAAAATTACCCTAAAAACTAAGATAATTAACATTGAATTGACAAAATAATATTTTCTCAAAAACTATTTTCTGAGATTGGACACTAAAGTGAATTGGTCTTGTATGGTGGAGACATAAAACGGGATTTAGAGCCTCTATAACTGGGCTATCTTAATACATGAGAGGTAGACATATAATAGAGCTAAAATCACCCTAAAAACTAAGATAATTAACATTGAATTGACAAAATAATATTTTCTCAAAAACTATTTTCTGAGATTGGACACTAAAGTGAATTGGTCTTGTATGGTGGAGACATAAAAACGGGATTTAGAGCCCCTATAACTGGGCTATCTTAATACATGAGAGGTAGACATATAATAGAGCTAAAATCACCCTAAAAACTAGTCTAATTAACATTGAATTGACAAAATAATATTTTCTCAAAAACTATTTTCTGAGATTGGACACTAAAGTGAATTGGTCTTGTATGGTGGAGACATAAAAACGGGATTTAGAGCCCCTATAACTGGGCTATCTTAATACATGAGAGGTAGACATATAATAGAGCTAAAATCACCCTAAAAACTAAGATAATTAACATTGAATTGACAAAATAATATTTTCTCAAAAACTATTTTCTGAGATTGGACACTAAAGTGAATTGGTCTTGTATGGTGGAGACATAAAAACGGGATTTAGAGCCCCTATAACTGGGCTATCTTAATACATGAGAGGTAGACATAATTATAATAGAGCTAAAATCACCCTAAAAACTAGGCTAATTAACATTGAATTGACAAAATAATATTTTCTCAAAAACTATTTTCTGAGATTGGACACTAAAGTGAATTGGTCTTGGATGGTGGAGACATACAAACGGGATTTAGAGCCCCTATAACTGGGCTATCTTAATACATGAGAGGTAGACATATAATAGAGCTAAAATCACCCTAAAAACTAGGCTAATTAACATTGAATTGACAAAATAATATTTTCTCAAAAACTATTTTCTGAGATTGGACACTAAAGTGAATTGGTCTTGTATGGTGGAGACATAAAAACGGGATTTAGAGCCCCTATAACTGGGCTATCTTAATACATGAGAGGTAGACATATAATAGAGCTAAAATCACCCTAAAAACTAAGATAATTAACATTGAATTGACAAAATAATATTTTCTCAAAAACTATTTTCTGAGATTGGACACTAAAGTGAATTGGTCTTGTATGGTGGAGACATAAAAACGGGATTTAGAGCCTCTATAACTGGGCTATCTACACGAGAGGTAGACATATAATAGAGCTAAAATCACCCTAAAAACTAAGATAATTAACATTGAATTGACAAAATAATATTTTCTCAAAAACTATTTTCTGAGATTGGACACTAAAGTGAATTGGTCTTGTATGGTGGAGACATAAAAACGGGATTTAGAGCCTCTATAACTGGGCTATCTACACGAGAGGTAGACATATAATAGAGCTAAAATCACCCTAAAAACTAAGATAATTAACATTGAATTGACAAAATAATATTTTCTCAAAAACTATTTTCTGAGATTGGACACTAAACTGAATTGGTCTTGTATGGTGGAGACATAAAACGGGATTTAGAGCCTCTATAACTGGGCTATCTTAATACACGAGAGGTAGACATATAATAGAGATAAAATTACCCTAAAAACTAAGATAATTAACATTGAATTGACAAAATAATATTTTCTCAAAAACTATTTTCTGAGATTGGACACTAAAGTGAATTGGTCTTGTATGGTGGAAACATAAAACGGGATTTAGAGCCTCTATAACTGGGCTATCTTAATACACGAGAGGTAGACATATAATAGAGATAAAATCACCCTAAAAACTAAGATAATTAACATTGAATTGACAAAATAATATTTTCTCAAAAACTATTTTCTGAGATTGGACACTAAAGTGAATTGGTCTTGTATGGTGGAGACATAAAACGGGATTTAGAGCCTCTATAACTGGGCTATCTACACGAGAGGTAGACATATAATAGAGCTAAAATCACCCTAAAAACTAAGATAATTAACATTGAATTGACAAAATAATATTTTCTCAAAAACTATTTTCTGAGATTGGACACTAAAGTGAATTGGTCTTGTATGGTGGAGACATAAAACGGGATTTAGAGCCTCTATAACTGGGCTATCTACACGAGAGGTAGACATATAATACAGGTAAAATCACCCTAAAAACTAAGATAATTAACATTGAATTGACAAAATAATATTTTCTCAAAAACTATTTTCTGAGATTGGACACTAAAGTGAATTGGTCTTGTATGGTGGAGACATAAAACGGGATTTAGAGCCTCTATAACTGGGCTATCTACACGAGAGGTAGACATATAATACAGCTAAAATCACCCTAAAAACTAAGATAATTAACATTGAATTGACAAAATAATAATTTCTCAAAAACTATTTTCTGAGATTGGACACTAAAGTGAATTGGTCTTGTATGGTGGAGACATAAAACGGGATTTAGAGCCTCTATAACTGGGCTATCTACACGAGAGGTAGACATATAATAGAGCTAAAATCACCCTAAAAACTAAGATAATTAACATTGAATTGACAAAATAATATTTTCTCAAAAACTATTTTCTGAGATTGGACACTAAAGTGAATTGGTCTTGTATGGTGGAGACATAAAACGGGATTTAGAGCCTCTATAACTGGGCTATCTACACGAGAGGTAGACATATAATAGAGCTAAAATCACCCTAAAAACTAAGATAATTAACATTGAATTGACAAAATAATATTTTCTCAAAAAATATTTTCTGAGATTGGACACTAAAGTGAATTGGTCTTGTATGGTGGAGACATAAAACGGGATTTAGAGCCTCTATAACTGGGCTATCTACACGAGAGGTAGACATATAATAGAGCTAAAATCACCCTAAAAACTAAGATAATTAACATTGAATTGACAAAATAATATTTTCTCAAAAACTATTTTCTGAGATTGGACACTAAAGTGAATTGGTCTTGTATGGTGGAGACATAAAACGGGATTTAGAGCCTCTATAACTGGGCTATCTACACGAGAGGTAGACATATAATAGAGCTAAAATCACCCTAAAAACTAAGATAATTAACATTGAATTGACAAAATAATAATTTCTCAAAAACTATTTTCTGAGATTGGACACTAAAGTGAATTGGTCTTGTATGGTGGAGACATAAAACGGGATTTAGAGCCTCTATAACTGGGCTATCTACACGAGAGGTAGACATATAATAGAGCTAAAATCACCCTAAAAACTAGTCTAATTAACATTGAATTGACAAAATAATAATTTCTCAAAAACTATTTTCTGAGATTGGACACTAAAGTGAATTGGTCTTGTATGGTGGAGACATAAAACGGGATTTAGAGCCTCTATAACTGGGCTATCTTAATACACGAGAGGTAGACATATAATAGAGCTAAAATCACCCTAAAAACTAGGCTAATTAACATTGAATTGACAAAATAATAATTTCTCAAAAACTATTTTCTGAGATTGGACACTAAAGTGAATTGGTCTTGTATGGTGGAGACATAAAACGGGATTTAGAGCCTCTATAACTGGGCTATCTTAATACACGAGAGGTAGACATATAATACAGCTAAAATCACCCTAAAAACTAAGATAATTAACATTGAATTGACAAAATAATATTTTCTCAAAAACTATTTTCTGAGATTGGACACTAAAGTGAATTGGTCTTGTATGGTGGAGACATAAAACGGGATTTAGAGCCTCTATAACTGGGCTATCTTAATACATGAGAGGTAGACATATAATACAGCTAAAATCACCCTAAAAACTAAGATAATTAACATTGAATTGACAAAATAATAATTTCTCAAAAACTATTTTCTGAGCTTGGACACTAAAGTGAATTGGTCTTGTATGGTGGAGACATAAAACGGGATTTAGAGCCTCTATAACTGGGCTATCTTAATACATGAGAGGTAGACATATAATACAGCTAAAATCACCCTAAAAACTAAGATAATTAACATTGAATTGACAAAATAATAATTTCTCAAAAACTATTTTCTGAGATTGGACACTAAAGTGAATTGGTCTTGTATGGTGGAGACATAAAACGGGATTTAGAGCCTCTATAACTGGGCTATCTTAATACATGAGAGGTAGACATATAATACAGCTAAAATCACCCTAAAAACTAAGATAATTAACATTGAATTGACAAAATAATAATTTCTCAAAAACTATTTTCTGAGATTGGACACTAAAGTGAATTGGTCTTGTATGGTGGAGACATAAAACGGGATTTAGAGCCTCTATAACTGGGCTATCTTAATACATGAGAGGTAGACATATAATACAGCTAAAATCACCCTAAAAACTAAGATAATTAACATTGAATTGACAAAATAATATTTTCTCAAAAACTATTTTCTGAGATTGGACACTAAAGTGAATTGGTCTTGTATGGTGGAGACACAAAACGGGATTTAGAGCCTCTATAACTGGGCTATCTTAATACACGAGAGGTAGACATATAATACAGCTAAAATCACCCTAAAAACTAAGATAATTAACATTGAATTGACAAAATAATATTTTCTCAAAAACTATTTTCTGAGATTGGACACTAAAGTGAATTGGTCTTGTATGGTGGAGACATAAAAACGGGATTTAGAGCCCCTATAACTGGGCTATCTTAATACATGAGAGGTAGACATAATTATAATAGAGCTAAAATCACCCTAAAAACTAGGCTAATTAACATTGAATTGACAAAATAATATTTTCTCAAAAACTATTTTCTGAGATTGGACACTAAAGTGAATTGGTCTTGTATGGTGGAGACATACAAACGGGATTTAGAGCCCCTATAACTGGGCTATCTTAATACATGAGAGGTAGACATATAATAGAGCTAAAATCACCCTAAAAACTAGGCTAATTAACATTGAATTGACAAAATAATATTTTCTCAAAAACTATTTTCTGAGATTGGACACTAAAGTGAATTGGTCTTGTATGGTGGAGACATAAAAACGGGATTTAGAGCCCCTATAACTGGGCTATCTTAATACATGAGAGGTAGACATATAATAGAGCTAAAATCACCCTAAAAACTAAGATAATTAACATTGAATTGACAAAATAATATTTTCTCAAAAACTATTTTCTGAGATTGGACACTAAAGTGAATTGGTCTTGTATGGTGGAGACATAAAAACGGGATTTAGAGCCTCTATAACTGGGCTATCTACACGAGAGGTAGACATATAATAGAGCTAAAATCACCCTAAAAACTAAGATAATTAACATTGAATTGACAAAATAATATTTTCTCAAAAACTATTTTCTGAGATTGGACACTAAAGTGAATTGGTCTTGTATGGTGGAGACATAAAAACGGGATTTAGAGCCTCTATAACTGGGCTATCTACACGAGAGGTAGACATATAATAGAGCTAAAATCACCCTAAAAACTAAGATAATTAACATTGAATTGACAAAATAATATTTTCTCAAAAACTATTTTCTGAGATTGGACACTAAACTGAATTGGTCTTGTATGGTGGAGACATAAAACGGGATTTAGAGCCTCTATAACTGGGCTATCTTAATACACGAGAGGTAGACATATAATAGAGATAAAATTACCCTAAAAACTAAGATAATTAACATTGAATTGGCAAAATAATATTTTCTCAAAAACTATTTTCTGAGATTGGACACTAAAGTGAATTGGTCTTGTATGGTGGAGACATAAAACGGGATTTAGAGCCTCTATAACTGGGCTATCTTAATACACGAGAGGTAGACATATAATAGAGATAAAATCACCCTAAAAACTAAGATAATTAACATTGAATTGACAAAATAATATTTTCTCAAAAACTATTTTCTGAGATTGGACACTAAAGTGAATTGGTCTTGTATGGTGGAGACATAAAACGGGATTTAGAGCCTCTATAACTGGGCTATCTACACGAGAGGTAGACATATAATAGAGCTAAAATCACCCTAAAAACTAAGATAATTAACATTGAATTGACAAAATAATATTTTCTCAAAAACTATTTTCTGAGATTGGACACTAAAGTGAATTGGTCTTGTATGGTG
>JBAKBP010037697.1:0-17027 GCA_037953745.1 Lithodes maja
CAGTGATCTCAGCAATACAAAGAAAATATTATTAGGCAAAAACCGAAGATTAAACTAGTATAACCCTACCTAATAATAGTTTTACATTACTAACATCAACGTCCTCATTTGTATTGATTTGTTTCTCTCTATTTACACGATAGGCCTATTAACAGGTTTGATTGATCCTATATTAATGTTAATTTCGAGTACTTCCATAAAAGCTCGGGGCAAGCATGCACTAGGTGACTATACCTTGTTCCAAACTAGTAGTTCAGAAATCGTGATGCCTATCCTCTGTAACTCCAACAGGGCAAGAACAAATGGCTGTAAATGGCCACACCTAGTCCCTAGCTGCACCCTCCCAAATGATAGAAATATTAGCTGGATTACTCTTTTTGTTTGCGAGTCATAGAGGTATACAGTATATATGTTCAAGAGTTTTGGACTACTGATTTGGAATAGAGTCTAGGCTATAGGTTTTTCCAGTTTGGCTTCATCCGTCATTTAGATAACACCTTTACGTTTGACCTACTAGCCAAACAAAAGCACAATGCATATCATTCGAAAAATACAAAATATATTTGAACAAAATATATACGTGGCCTGTCTAAATTAAATTATGCATTGTTGCTTAGCCGTTAGTTTATAATACAAGCACCAAACGGTGAAACAAGTATTTTGATTAGTTTAATTCATTATTACTATGACCATCTTCCATAAAAACATTAATCATATTTGGAATATAAAGAATGGGTTAACCGTTTTGGGTTAAAACATCATATATAAAGCAGTGTTATTAATGAAAGTTAAGACCCAAGTCACTAACACACACAATAATATACATACAGACAATATCATACATGTACATCTGTCAGAAACAATGTAGGCCTACTTCCCATGTTACATACACACGTCATGGTGACCGGTCAACTCAACCAGTAGACCATTTCAACCAGTAGCTCTCAACCAGTACCAAATCAACCAAATACGGTTAGGTTAGGTTAGGTTAGGTTAGGTTAGTACTATATTTTGGCACTGGTTTTGTTGGTCTGGGTTAATTTGGCACTGGTTGAGAGCTACTGGTTGAAATGGTCTACATGTCATCATACACTTACATATCTGCCACACACCTGTCACATTCACACAACTCTTACACTCGTACATCTGTCATATATGTCATCATACACTTACACATCTACCACACACCTGTCACATTCACACGACTGTTACACTCATACATCTGTCATATATGTCATCATACACTTACACATCTACCACACACCTGTCACATTCACACAACTGTTACACTCATACATCTGTCATATATATGTCATCATACACTTACACATTTACCACACACCTGTCACATTCACACAACTGTTACACTCATACATCTGTCGCATCATCCAACCCAGTCCATCATCAGCCATATCATATATTCCCACTTATGTCATCTTTCATTCCCAAGTCATATTTTCGTTGTTCACATAATTAACATTATAATCCTGAATCACACAAACAATTGTAGCGGTGAATATCTTCAGTCACTTTGTTTAATTAAGTAAATACACTTTAGTTAATTTAATCCCTTCAGTATAACATAAAGCTTTCCTTCCCTACAGTCTGGCTATCAGTAGATGATCATATTCAACTTAGGATGGACCTCTTAAGAATCAAGAAGAAAACACTGTTTCAATTAACCTTCGGACTCCCACGTGTCCTTCCTAAGTTTATGGAGTCCTCCAATGATAACCACAATTATAGAAAATAATGTCATTATATTGAGAGTTCAGTATACAATGAACTTCACCTTCAATATGGCAAATTAAATATTTAGTATGTGTATATCTTGGATACTAACTTACAATAACAACCATCACTCATAATTATTTAATAACTTATAGCAGACACCAAACTCTTCATATAATCGGGCAATATATTTACTCAATGACATCGCCTTAACCCCTTCAGAACAGTGGCAGCATTTTACTTATATTATGGTTAACATTAGACAACTTTATTCAGCTTAGTAAGAACCCATTTTTATAAGAGGTTAAAACGGTCTCAATTAACCCTCTGAATTCACCAATATCTTCTTAACTAAAAGTTCTATCTATCTATATCCATAACCAAACTTAGAAGAGCGTCATCATACTGAAAAGGTTAATACACACCAATATATATATTTATAACATTGAAGAGTTAATTATTGTTTTACGATTCTTAAGGTGTGTTACGTTCTTATGTAGTAGTATGTTAGTTTTTTACTCTAATTATTTCAACAGTCGTATAATAATTTTGTGCACTATCAACCAATATTATCTTTTAAATGCTCTTGTGGTAGGCTTCTTGGTAAATTATTTATACGAAATATGTTGTAGTTAAGAATAATAAATGCCATGACATTTAACTCCTTTCATGGAATAATACCTTTTTCGTTCCCATACTGGTTTCCTCCAGTCAAGGAAATGGGTGCAAGAATTGCTCACAAGGTGATACAAGCATGAAACTTCCCGGAAATGTTCACAAGGACCTACTTTACAATTTCAGAGCAGGAGCCACCGAGATTTCTGTATTGCATAGCAACGGTTGCTAGGCAAAGCATTTTCCTTAGCAACCGGCAGCAACGATGCAGTTTCTGAACTACTATGAAGTGTTATGACTTTGTACTTTTATTTATTTTCCTATATTCACTCCTAAAATGGTTCAAAAGATGTATAAAAGCATATATATCTATATAATAGAGTGAATGTCAGCACACAACCAGGGCACACTGGTGACATCACTGCTGTGTAACTCAGCATGGGGTTCAGTGCCAGCTGATCTAGATATACTAGTACTTATTAAAGTACTAGTATATCTAGATCAGTGTCCCAAATGCTATCTAACAGCCCCAAATCCACTAGCTACTAAACTGTAGTTTGTAGTTGGTAGATGTAGTTAGATAGCCGTGCCTGAATTGACAGGATGTGCCAGCGCGGGAGAGCCGAGCCAAGGGTAACGGGGCTTAAGAATTACCCGGAAGGTGTACAGATCGCACGGGACTTAAATGGCACTGGATGAACGATCGGGCTAGGTGTAGGGAAACTGAACCTAGTTGTATCCCATAAAGGAATGTGTGCAACAGATGTATTTGATAAAGGTGGTAAAAGGATAAACCCTCGGCCTTAATCATATTTTGTTTCCAGTTTCAGCAAGTTTGATATATTTGATCTGCGCACAGTGATAGTCAAGACGTACTGAATATCCACAGAAATGGCCAGTGCCTCATCTTCATCTGTTCAAGCAACTGATTGGATTATCTGTGTTTTTTGTCAACTGGACACCAAAGAGTCTCTCATATCACCAACTGACAGAGGCTATGAAACCATAGTAGACAACATCACACAGTTTAGTAACCTTGACTCAATGCCAATCAAAATCAATCTGGCACGACTTGACCATGGGAATGGTATTCAATTAACATTGAAAGAACAGAATGCAAAGTGGCACAAATCTTGTTATCAGAAGTTTTCACATACCAAACTGGAACGCGCAAAACGAAAGCACAAGTCTGAGGAAGATGGGACTGCTTCAAAACGAATTTTCACACGTAGCACTAGCAGTGGTGGTGCAACTACCTCAAGTGGAACAGTTGGCAGCAATTGTCCCAAATGCTTCTTTTGTTCCCAGCAGCAAACAAAGGAGAACCTCCGCGAAGTCTGTACATTTCAACTAGATTTTCGTGTGAGGAAATGCGCACATGATCTACAAGATGAAAATCTTCTTGCAAAATGAAGTGCAGGAGACCTTATTGCCCAGGAGGCAAAGTATCATGCAAACTGCCTTACAAACCTGTACAATAGAGCACGTGCAAAGGTATCACAGGATCAGGATGCCTCAGATGACCAGACATGTAAAGGAATTGCTTTGGCTCAGCTGATTTCCTACATTGAGGAGAAGAGGCAAGATGAGGATGTGAAGGTGTTCAGACTTGCAGATCTTGTGAAGCTCTACACTGACAGGCTAAATCAACTTGGAGTGGATGTTACTGCACGAGTAAACAGTAAGCATCTGAAAGACCGCATTCTCATGCATCTCCCAAGGATGAAAGCTTACAAAGAAGGACGAGATGTGTTCATGGCTTGTGAAGAAGATGTTGGCTCTATTCTCCGAGAAGGATACCAGACTGATCGAGACGAGCAGAGTGTCATGATGACCCAAATTGCTGAAATGATCCGACAGGACATCTTCGAACACAAAATAACATTCTCTGGATCGTTTGGCCATAACAGCCAAGTGGAGTCTGTTCCACGGTCCCTTTTGTCACTGGTCAGCATGCTTATCAATGGTTCAAACATCACAGATCAAACATCCAACACAACTATCAGCCAACCAATACTATCCATTGCTCAGCTGTTGGTGTACAACAGCATCAAGAGACGCAGGGATTCTGTGAGAAATCCACAAGTATATCACAGCAAAGATCGTGAAACGCCACTACCCGTCTATGTAGGTCTTAAGGCTCATGCATTAACCAGAGATAGAAAATTGATTGAGAGTCTATATACTCTTGGTATGTCGGCATCATACAACCGCACAATGGACTTGATCACATCATTGGGTAATAACGTCTGTGACTATTACCATCAGATTGGCACAGTCTGTCCTCCTCAACTTCGCAAAGGGCATTTCATCACCAGTGCTGCAGACAACATCGACCACAACCCTAGCTCTGCGACATCTACAAGTTCATTCCATGGCACCAGCTTGTCCTTGTTCCAGAATCTCACTCTGCGAGATGTCTGTGAAGATGAAGACAATGGCCAAGGATTCACTAATTCAATAACTCAAGAGAGGGGGTTGAGGAAAATGAGCGACTTGCCCCTTTCGTACACTGAACTGAAACCAACACGGTTGCCAAAAAATGACGTCTTTGTCCCACCCATCCCTGCAGACCTGGCTTCTTCCAACACCCCTTTGACCAAGGACATGGACAAGGAATATGACTGGCTGAGTCATGTTGAGAAACATCATGCAGATGACATATCAGCAGAGGCGACTTTGTCTTGGGCAGCATACCATGCCAGCAGAGTGCCAGACCCAGACATTCTGCCATCTGTGAATGCCATGATGCCTCTCTTTGTTGAGGAAGCCAGCTCACCATCTATGCTTCGGCATTGCATGGAAGTGGTGAAGTCAGCAGTTCATCACCTCAACCCTGGCCAGACTCCAGTGATTAGTGGGGACCAACCTCTGTATGCTACACTGAAGAAGCTGCAATGGAATATGTCCGAACTGTATGGTGAGGACAAGTTTGTAATGCTTATGGGGGGTCTACACACTGAAATGACAGGCTTGAAAGCTTTGGGTCATTGGCTTGATGGAAGTGGTTGGGTGGAAGTTCTCCAGGAAGCTGATGTTGCCACACCAGGCATTGCTGAGTCCTTCCTGAAGGCATCACATGTGACTCGAACCCGTCATGCTCACCAAGTCACTGCATGTGCATTGTACATCCTTCTCAAGAAGGCTTATGATGGATATGTTGCAAACAATTCCGAAGAATCCACAGACACTTTCAGCACATGGTGTGAACGGCGAAAAGCTGAAAGTCCTCAGTTCATGTACTGGCATACGAGTCTAGAGCTGGAACTTCTCTTGTTCACATTTGTGCGATCACTACGTACTGGTGACTTTGATTTGTATGTGGATACATTGAAGAAATTGACACCTTGGTTCTTCAGTCTCAACCACACCCACTACGCACGTTGGATGTCCGTACATGTGCGTGACATGAGCAGTCTATCTCACACTCATCCAGATGTTGCCAAAGAATTTCAGCAAGGCAAGTTTGTTGTGGCAAATCCCAGAGAAAATTCTCCCTCATTGCTGTCGATCACTGCCATGAACAAAACAATGGAGTAATGAAGGATGAAGGCGGAATCATCGGGCTTACCCAGGATGCAAACTCCCTCTTGAAATGGGCAGTGGCAGGACCAGAACTTGTCAGAGTAATTTCTGAGTTTGAAGCGACCATGGTAGGGAAACAACAAAGTTCTGGGCAAAGAAACCATCATGAACAAACCCGGTCAACCCAGAAGTTGTTTGCTGGACAGGTTCAGGCAGTAGTTAGTGTAATGGAGGACATGGGGAGCCCTTTTGAGGAGGAAGGGCAGGACCTTCTCAGACTCCATACAAAGGACATCATGGATGAGCAGTCAGTCGAGTGTCTAACCACTCTCGCATCAAAGGGTCAGGAGCAGTATGCAACATTTGTGATAGAGCGGCTCAGAACAAATACTAAGCCAATCACAGCAATAATTACCAGGAACAAGGTGGTACTGTTCAATGTCCAAGGCAAACGATCAAACAAATCAGGGGACAAAGTCAGTCTCCTCAAAAGTGAATCTTCGCTGTTTGCAAGTCTGTATGTTGCATGGCAGACAAGGAAAGGTGACTTGAACAATTTCTTCAATCATGAAAACCTCCCATTTCCTCCATCTCTGTCTGCCTATGGGCAGCTACGTCCAGGGAAGAAGTCTGATCTCATAGAATGTCTTGAAAATAAAGTAGGGTCATCAAATGATGTGACACCAGAGACTGAAGTGCGAATCATGGATGGTGCGGCACTTGTTCACTTTCTTAGACCTGAGGGCTGCAAGACATTTGGAGACTATGCTGCCAAGGTCTTTCTTCCATACATAAACAATGCTCAAAGTCAGGCTCTGAGAGTGGATGTTGTCTGGGACCAGTACTTCGATAACAGCCTCAAGTCACAGACAAGAGAACAACGTGTCACTGGTCCTATTCAGCGCAGACGAGTTGGGGCGTCTAGCCCAACACCAAAGAACTGGCAGCAGTTCCTTCGCTTGGCCAACAACAAGACAGACCTGTTTACATTCCTGAACAAGGAACTGCTGGAAAATGCATCAGGAGACCAGACTCTCATTGTTACTGATGGTGCCAATGTGCTATGCTTACCTACACGAGACACCAGCAACATTGCTCCCTGCAACCATGAGGAGGCAGACTCGAGGATCATGGTGCATGTCAGTGATGCTGTTATGCAGGGCTTCCACAAGATCCTTGTTCGAACTGTGGACACTGACGTGGTAGTATTGGCAGTGGCAGTTGTACAGCAGCTGGCTCAGAGACAGCAGATAGAACTCTGGATTGCCTTTGGTTGTGGAAAGGACTTTAGGTACATCCCAGCTCATGAAATATGTGCTTCACTTGGCACAGAAAGATCCTTGGCACTGCCTGTGTTCCATGCTTATACAGGTTGTGATACCGTGTCCCATCTGGTCCAGGTGGGAAAGAAGACTGCATGGAAAGTGTGGGAGGCACATGATGAATTTACTGCGACATTCTATGAGCTGCACAATGCACCTGAACAAATTGGTGAAGCGACTGAGGCTTCTCTGGAGTACTTCACCATTCGACTCTATGACAGGACAGCAACTTCTCGTTCTATCAATGAAGTCAGAAAGAATCTGTTCATCCACAAAGGACGTCAGATATCATGTCTACCTCCAACCAAGGCTGCTCTACAGCAACACATGAAGAGGGCAGTACTACAAGGTGGGCACCACTGGGGCTGCACCACGGTGCCAGAACGACAGTTGCCCTCTCCAAGTGAGTGGGGATGGACTTGCCCAGAAAAGTGGAGGCCTCTGTGGTCTAACTTGCCCGAAGCCAGTGCAACCTGCCCAGAACTACTGAAGTGTTCTTGCCGAGGAGGATGCACAGACTGCAAATGTGTTGATGCGCATCTAAAATGCACAGCCTACTGCAAATGCAAAAGTGACTGTGACAACAGTGTCTGAAGCTTTAGGAGTGGCATTTTTATAGCCTGACTTGCCCTAAATTGGATTTTATGCCACATAATTCTTGTATATGATCTCCAAATGCAATGCTACATGTTTTTTAGAACAAGGAGTTGAGAAAAAACCATAGCACCTCACAGTTTTCCAGAAACTGCATTGTTGCTGCCGGTTGCTAAGGAAAATGATTTGCCTAGCAACCGTTGCTATGCAACACTGAAATCTCGGTGGCTCCTGCCCTGAAATTGTAAAATAGGTCTTTGTGAACTATTGTGGAAAGTTTTATGCTTGTATCACCTTGTGAGCAATTCTTGTCTTATTTAGTACCGATTGCCCTCACTGACAAAGAAATGAGGCAAAAGGTCTTAAAATCATAACTAATGGGACTTAATATGAGGGTGAAGGGGGTCCAGAAAGACTTTATACCCTCCCTTACTAAAGGTTTAACATTGATGTCTAATAATAGCCTGAAAATACTGAAAATTAAGTCATCGTACTGAAACGGTTAACCTCTTCTATATGGTGACACCAATGCTCATGTTATTCTGCCTTAACTTAAGACAAATATTATTCAGTTTAGGAAGAACCTGTGGGAGTCAAAGGATTTAGGGTTAATTTATATAGTTTACACCACCTTGATTATTCTTAGTGAGTTTTCCTAAACTATAACAAATCTACTAATTATAGCCAGAATAACGTGAAAATGATGCCACCATACTGCAGGAGCTAAGTAGGTATTATTTAAGTAAATGATGGTTGTGAGTATTACATAAATGTCAATAACCATATTTTCTCAACACTGCCTCATAAAACCTAATATACGAGTCATAATGTAAATGTGATCAGTAACATCTGGTCCTCACACCTGGTGAAGTAACAAGACCTACCTGGGTAATAATATGTTGTGAAGAAAGTTGTCCACAACTCCCATGTCGGTGATCTGGTCTGGGCGACGGTAATGCAGATGCAGTTGTACTTGCGTGTAGCGGTGATGGAGACAGTCCAGGGAGAGGTTGGCCAGGGAGCTGAGGTCACTATCAAGATAAATCACTACCTCTCTCTGTTTCAGGTGAGGCAGGAGTTTACACCAGGATTTGAGAGTGCCGTCAGTTACTGCGATCTCTTTATCATGTATATGAGGAACAATGGCCTGAATTAGAGCGGGAGACATCTTGGTATCCTCCAATAATGCCAACCAGTGACTGGTTGCCTTGACTCCAGCCTGGTGCATTACCTCCACCACCTCACTTGCTGCCGTGACCCGCCGAGGATCATTAGCATCCAGTTGCTGATACAAAACACCTGCAATGTGTTGTATCAAATTGATACAATTACTTGGTAGTTCTGGCACAGCATTCTTCAGAATTGATTGAATTGTACAACTGCCTTTTGCATTAATGAATCTGCCAACCACATACAAGGATGCTAGGCTAGATTTAATTGTACGATGGCCTTTGGCATTAATGAATTTACCAACCACATACAAGGATGCAAGGTATTCTTGCATTCCTTTATGTGGAGCAGAAAAAGTGTCTTCATGCATATGGCTTGAGCCGCGAGTCAATACTAAAAAGGCAGACAGTACTTCCTTATACTGTGTCAGTCCTCGTTCTTCACATGCAGACTTAAACTGGTTTATTGCTTGTGGAGATAGGACAAGTTGGTTTCGTGCAAGGTCCTGTAACATTACCAGACCTAAGTCCTTACACACCAGCTGCTCCAAGTCTGACATATCTAAAGAGCAGTCCGTCAGTCGTCCCTTCAGTTTCTGTAGACCAAGCTTATGGACCCAGTGGTAGAAGTCAGTGGGAGTGTTGTCTTCATTAATACTACTTGGGTCGTCAATGAACTTCCACACAAGAAACACCAGGTTAATAGGCTTCCCATAGTGCTCCTGGTGTAGTACCTTTCCACATACCAGCAACAACTCATCTGTGCTTTCATTTGGACAGCAAGCATTGAAGTACCTCAACAAAAAACTGAGGTCTCTCTCCCTTAGCAATCCCAAGGAGTTCAGCTTCCCTCACAATATATCTGCCAGCTTTCCTCTTAAAATCTGGGATAGACTTAGGTCGGGACGTACAGAGTATTGTGCAATTTGGGTGGTCCTGCAGTTCATCAAGAAGGTTTTGAAGGAGCTTCTTTGACTGATCAGTTTGCTCATCAAGCCCATCGACCGTCACCATCAAGCGAAAATCCTTGATAATGTCTAGTGCTAGGTCCTCATACTTTGACCAGAACTTTGGCATCCTTTCCTTTATCAGTTCTTCAAAGGATTGGATGTGTGTTTCTCGGCACAATACTCTTAAGACCAAATTATATTTGTCCAGACCCTCAAGAGCTTGTCTACCATCCAACCAGTCCTGGGCCACATGTTGTAGCAGCATTGTTTTACCAATACCTGCTTGACCCTCAATTATTAATATATGAGGTTTTGATTCTCCAGACTTGATTGCACTTAATAGTTTGTAATATTCCAGCTCCTCTTTGTTACCACTGGCATCTGCTCTCTTTATCATGACTTTAGTGATAAGCTTTGCTACTTGTAGTTTCAGCCCAGTGGGACACACTGCATGTAGAGGGTCAAACGTAAAAATGTTCAGACTAGTTTTCAGTTCTTTCTTGCAGTCTTCGATGATTTCATCTACTGAAGCTGCTAATCTTTCAATCTTTCCAAAAACGCTCTGACGTATGTCGTGAAGCTTATTCTTCATTTCAGACTTTTCTGAGTCCAACTCTAAATCATCCCTCTTAAATGTTGCTTTGGCTGCATCTAAAATATTTGTTAAGACAACTGTAAGTTCCGTCATTTTATCATAAAGTTCTGTGTCAGTGAGGCTTATAGTTGTAGCATGAGCATCTTCATTCTTAAGGTCTTTCACTTGTTTTTTGTAGTCTAACACTTTGCTACAATCAGAATCAGTCCAGTTTGGATCATGTTTACAGACTAATGATAAGCATTTAGCAAGAAGTGTCTCATCAAAGTCTGCACAATCACAGGAGTTCTCGATTTTCGGTTTGTGAGTTGTATCAAAGTTACATTCTTTTTTGGAAAGTTTAAGATCGTTAGTAAAGTACTTCTCAAACGTAACATTAGAACATTTAGTAGGGGTTGCCCATGTTAAGATTGCAACTAAAACTAGTCTTGCTACATCCTTTAGCATAAATTTATAACGAATACCATTAAATCGGTCCTTTCCTGAAGTAGACATTATTACTTTAGATTTACTTTAGTCCATAACACAGAGAAACTTTATATATTATGTTAAACTCTTCACAGACACCGCAATATTCACCTGAACATTTTGCTTTATATGTTAATGTATTTATTTAAATAATTTACAATGTTTATTATGACACTAATGTATTATAATGATTATATTTTCAGATATAGTTCACAATGTTTTTCTTTGACATTCCAGTATTATGATGACTATAAGTTTATATAGTCACAATTTTCACCTTGATAATTATATTTAGACGACTGTTCTTATATTATATAATGAGTGACAATGTTCACCTTGACACTACTGTAATATGGTCACTATCACAGAATACCTTCACTCTATACTTGAAGCCTCTTGTAAAGGCTTTGATTATTGCCTCACTGGTGATACACGCTGTTCCTGTGGGAAAATAAAATGTATTTAACATTCATTAGTGACTCTTTGACAATCATTCATAATCTATTGTATATATATATATATATATATATTTATAAGTAGGAATAGAAGAGAAAGAACTCCATGAAACCCCATTTATATTCACAAATTTTCGGTCTGCACTAGCGACCATCTTCAGGTGAACATCATGATCCTAAAAATAAATGAAAATAGCTGTACAATTTAAATCATCTAATGGATCCAATATTTAAAATAATAAAATGAAAATGAACTTATTTTGTATATACTGTAAGTAACTAATAGCGAAATCAAAAGAATTACGCACACCAAGAACCTAAGTATCTAAAACCCAAATTAAAAATAGAAATGATCAACACTGCAAATAATATAAAGAACAAAAAAATAAGCACGTCAATGTAAGAAAGACAAAGCTAAATACACCCCAACCTACAGTAACACAGTTAAACTAAAGGTATACGGCAGCTAATTACCAAGTACCTCCAACCCCGACACCAGAATGACCCAAACTGAATATATAAATGAGACATAAGGTTCCTAAAATTTAGCTACCCCAACACGAGACTAGAAAAGAAAGAAAAACAAAAACAAACAAGTGACTGAAGCACCAAACGAATCAAATTAATTATTGGAAATGTTTAGATCAGGATTTTTTTTCTTAATGAGAAGTTTTTCACCCAACAATGCCTCATAATTGACTTTAATTCAATGATTTAAACAAATAATTGCAAGGTTGTGCTATCTTGCCATTTTGGCCACATTGCTTGGGACTGGGTGGGACTTTTATTACTGTATCCTCCGGTACAGTAGGGGTTAATTAATTAAATTGACATCCAGAACTTGAAATTCTGCTTCATTTATCATTATATGCACAAGTTATTTAACTTGTGATTACTAACATCTATAATTGAATGTATTAAACTAAGTATTCTACATTATGATTAGTATTTGAAATACGAGAAATATAGGATCAGGGGATAAAGGAAAAAAAAAAGGGATGTGAGAGACAACAGGAAGGAAGAGAGGAAGATAAAAAAGACACTGGGAAGTAACCAAGAACGGGAAGACGCTAACAAGAAAGAAAGAAGGAGAGCCGAATTGAAAATAGGAAGCTCACGAGAACTGGAAGACACACCAGAAACCCAAAAGATTTGGACCAACGAAATACAGATCACTCTACCATTAAACGAAAAGGAGAACAAACATAGCACATCAAAGAAACACCAAAAGACATCAAAGAGATGCCGCAGCCCAGCTAAACACCGGAGAAGAAGTGAGCCAAACGCAACCCCAACCCGGGTGCCCACCATATTCAAAAGAGAGTGTGCAGATCCTTCTCACTCACAGCGCAACCACTCAGGATGTGTCCATGCTGCAGGGGTCGACTCCAAGTCCTTTAAATTGACACACTAACCCACATGCCCTTTTTACCCTCAGATTCCTCGCCCTTGCCTATGATGCTGAATGCGTGAGTAGATGGGCGAAACCAGAAGAAGGGAGACAGGGTAGGATCCGAGTAGTTGCTGATTCCAAAGTGTAACGTGTTCTGCCATACACTGGTCATTGCAGTCTAACATCATCTAGCCCAAACTAAACTCCGGGTCTAAATTCATTGCCCGTACACTGGTCAGTTCAAGAGATATATATACTTGGAGCTTCCTGAATTGTCCCTCTTGCCTAAAAGACAGAAAAGGAAGAATTGTATAGCTTTAGCGGCGACAGTTTGCCAGTACACTGGTCTGTGTAAACTCGAGTCCCTGTGCAGATCCTGGATAATCAACTTACTGCCAGTACACTGGTCCGAGTAGTCTGTTTGATCCCAGTTCTGAGCTTTAACTTGCTGCCTGTACACTGGACCTTATAGGCTGATATACTCAGACTTGGATAGTGACTTTCAGCCTGTACACTGGTTCATGCAGTTGGTTAAGACTCCCACTTTGGGAAAAGGTTGGTCGCGTGTACACTGGTCAGTACATCCCCCAAACTCATACAGAGAAATTGTTAGGTGGACAGTTCACTCGTCCGAACCCCCTAATAGATTCTCTGGCCCAATGGTGAGCACACTGCACAGCTTCCTAGACTCAAGCAGGAAGATTCACTAGGTGGACAATACACTGGTCCGCATCACCTAGTGTAGATCTCTGACCCTCCAGGCTTGATAAGGATACTGTTATGTGTGGGCAGAAGGACCTCCACTACCGACCCTGACGTTGAAACCACTACAAGGACGAGCCCAGGAGACCTGTAGATGTTGGACCACAACACCAGAACGAAGAATTAGTTTTGCTGATGGCTGCATAACAGACCTCCCTTCTAACTTGATATGCCTCTACAGTTGAAGGCACAAAACACATTTGTCTGCCATTGTGAAGTAGAATATTTTGTGTATGGACTTCTCGTGAGACCATAATTATATGATAATATCTTACCTACAACCCCACACAACATTCAGTGATACACGTAAACTCAACCCCAGTGACACCTATCTTTCCACGCTGTGACAGTAATTTTGTGATTATTTATTAGGTCTGTGAGCGATGTGAGGAACCTCTAGGGTTTACTCATGTTGTTGTTCTTCTTCTTGTTCTTTTTTGATTGGGTGACGCTTATTAAAAAGTGCTATTTCTCGGTTAATACTGAAGCAAAATATATTATTTTTAACATGCATATACGGTGATCTATCCTCTAGGTTGTAACAGAGCACTTTATATATATTTAGGCATGGACGCCCCCATTCCCCACCTTTTGCAATAGTACAACCTTTATACAAAATTGTTTTTTCTCCATTATTACCGAACCAGAGGTTTTTGTTGTGAAATGCGAGCGTCCTCTATAATGCCAGCGCTTTAAAAAAAACGTTTAATGCCCCTTTCCCACTTATGCGATTTCATACGATTTTCATTGCCGACACCCATAAATTGGCACATTCGTGACATGTCGGACAGCAATCGTATACCCTCGCATAATAATCGCATGACTCGCAAGGCCTCGCAAGGGCCCTCGCGGGTCATCGCAAATGTTCGGTTTGTTCAAAATTTTGGACGAGGCCTCACGAGAGTTCGTAGCCCTCGCAAGCATTGTCGAGCATCGCAGAGGGATCTGCGAGGCCCTGTGAGACCATCGGCGACATTGGCGAGACATCGCGGAGGGTTTCGCACAACAAAAACCTTTGCAACGCTGCACGATGCTCACCGATGCTCTCAGATGCTCTGCTCGCCGATGCTCGACGATGCTTGCGAGAACATCGACGATGCCAAAGAGCACCTTCGGCGAGGTGGGTAAAAAAAAATGATTAGGCCTATAGTGAACCTGTCAACCCTTTTTTCTATGCACCTCTCTTGGGGGGTTCACCTGTTTTTTTTTCTCTTTCTCTCCTTTTCTCTGGTTTGTATCCATTCAGCCCCATTCAGCCGACTGTTTTAAGACGTTTATCCCCATCCAAGTATCGATATCTTCCTGGCAAGCGATAGCGAACCAGCATTATATGGAGAAATCCGGCTTCGCCGGAGAAATTTTTCTATCGAAAAATGTACAAATTTAGCTTGCTCTCAACAACAAAATTTATATATGTTGGCTCGCTACTGCTCACCAGGAAAATATTAAAACCTGGATGGGAGTAAACGTCTTAAAACAGTAGGCTGAACGTGGCCGAATGGATATAAGGCAAAGAGAGAGAGAGAGAAAGCGAAAACAAAAAACGAGGAGAGAGGGAGAGAAAGAGAAAACAAAAAAAGGCGAGGTGGGCTCAATTAAGCCGTAACGCAAACATTGAGCCCACCTCGCTGTTTTTGTTTTCTCTTTCTCTCCTTCTCTTTTTTTTTTTTTTCTCTTTCTCTCCCTCTCTCTTTGCCTTGTATCCGTTCGGCCCCGTTCAGCCTACTGTTTTAAGACGTTTATCCCCATCCAAGTATCGATATCTTCCTGGCAAGCGATAGCGAACCAACATTATATGGAGAAATCCGGCTTCGCCGGAGACATTTTTCTATCGAAAAATATACAAATTTAGCTTGCTCTCAACAATTTGTTTTATATATGTTGGCTCGCTACCGCTCACCAGGAAAATATTGATACCTGGATGGGTGGTAAACGTCTTAAAACAGAAGGCTGAACGGGGCCGAACGGATACAAGGCAAAGAGAGAGGGAGAGAAAGAGAAAACAAAAACGAGGAAAGAGGGAGAGAAAGAGAAAACAAAAAAAGGCGAGGTGGGCTTAATGTTTGCGTTACGGCTTAATTGAGCCCACCTCGCCTTTTTTTGTTTTCTCTTTCTCTCCCTCTCTCTTTGCCTTGTATCCGTTCGGCCCCGTTCAGCCTACTGTTTTAAGACGTTTACCCCCATCCAGGTTTCAATATTTTCCTGGTGAGCGGTAGCGAGCCAACATATATATTTTTTGTTTTGAGAGCAAGCTAAATTTGTACAATATATGATAGAAAAATGTCTCCGGCGAAGCATTGCCAATCTCCGAATTAAGGGGAGATGACCCATCTCCCCTTAATTTTTCTTGTCCCCTTTCTTCCTCATGGTTAACCCTATTAGTTTTCATATTTTATGACGTTCGGCCCATTAGTATGGCGATTTTAAGACATTTCACCCCATTTCGTTGTCAATATTAAGACTTTCGTGTCA
Source organism: Lithodes maja (assembly GCA_037953745.1). Classification (NCBI taxonomy): domain Eukaryota; kingdom Metazoa; phylum Arthropoda; class Malacostraca; order Decapoda; family Lithodidae; genus Lithodes; species Lithodes maja. Next base: position 16,052 of record JBAKBP010037697.1, read on the forward strand.
TCGCTTGAATTGCCGAAGACGTCGCAGAACATTCGGCGAGTTTTCTTTCACCATCGCATGATATCATAAGATATTTTTGAAAATGTGACATTCCTCGCAGAGACCATCGGCGAAACATTGCTCACTTCGCCGATAACGTCGCACAAGGCGGCGATTGCGTCGCATTCATTGGCGACATCTTCGCCGAGTATAATTTGTTATCTGTTTGTAACGTCAAAATCGTAGACGTCGCACACATTCGTTGCGAATTGACATGACTACGTCCTCGCCGACGAAAATCGTATGAAGTCGCATAAGTGGGAAAGGGGCATTAAACACCCAAGTGACACTCAAAACAATGCAATATGTGATTAGGTGATATAATCCCTCTCCATTACTTACTACCACTCCAACATATGTGAGGATGTTCGCTGCCTGGGCTCTAGCCTCATGAATAATACGTCTTTTTCAATCCAAAATGCTATTCTCACTTCTATTATAGGTCTTAAATGTTCATATGTTCATAATTATTAAAAGTAAAATAGGCGCATATGGATAAGTAATAATGATATACTGTATATGGTAAATATGACCATTTTCATCAGAATTAAAGCAAATATCTTCACACGGCAGGCACTCTGAACGACCATAGCTTCACCGTTTAAAAGTTAATCACTTTTACGTGGGGAGATTGTAGGCACCAATCGATCAGAGCTAGACCCAGGTGAGGTTATAGGCATGTGATAAAGAGTCGCTGGAACTCCTGTTTCATTTGCTAGGCCTCTCTTACTGATTTTCTTTGTGCCTCATTTACACTGAGAGCAATCCAGCTAGCTCTCACAAACACCTTCTCTTCCTATCCACTACACTACACTACATGCACACCGCACTTCATTCCTCCACACCAAAATTTTAAAAAAATATTAATTTTAGCCCAGCCTCGGAATCCCCAGGGGGGGGGGGGGGGGGGGACCATAAATGCCCCCACACCCGACCG
>JBAKBP010037698.1:0-17027 GCA_037953745.1 Lithodes maja
CACAAGCCTGTCCTTGTTCTGCCTGCAGACTGCCTTGTTGTTGAAAGCATGGAAATACTTCAACAAGGCTAGAAACTTAGCCCTACTCATCGTTCTCCGATATACTGGGTAGTCGTGAAGGACAGTTGAATGCCAGTAGTGACTCAGAGAAGGAATCTTGGTGATGCCCATGAGGAAGTACAGGCCAAGGAATTTGGCCATTTCCTCCTCACCAAACAGGTGGCAAAGATCGTCTGCTCCGTCAACGAACTTGGCGTAAGCATTTGTCTCCAATACCAGGTATTGCAGCATCTCCCTTGTGAAGAAGAGCTGGAAGAACTGGAGAGGGGTCACCGGCTTTGGAACCTGCATGCCAGGGGTCCCTGAGAACAGATCAGGCTGGGGGTCGAAGTGGGTGTCGGTCCAACCGGCATCACGATCCGGGAGCAGGATCACGAGCACGGCCACGACCACCGCGAGGACCACCTCTGCGGCCCCTGGGCCTACAACCTGCCCCCCTACGGGGACCTGGCCTCCGGCGTGGCATAGGTGGTAGGTCGAGGGGTTAAGTTGGGGGGGCTTCTGCATCAGATGATGCAGAAGCCGGTGAACCTGGTGCAGCACTAAGTGGTGAAAGGTGTGGAGCTGGTGAACCTGGTGCAGCTGTACCAGTTGGTGAACGGTGAAGAGGAAGCCTTTGGGGAAGAAACTCCTCGATTGCTGCTGGAGGATTCAACGTTGTGCGTGGCACCTCGTCAACAACCTGAGCACGCACTGTGGCTTCAGCAACCTCAGCACGCATTGCGGCTCGATGCTCAGGCAGAACAAATGCCGAGGGGGTCAACGGTGTGTCGCTGAAGGGGGACACTGCGGGGGTGACCGTTCCCATGACATGCAAAGGCGGGGTATTCAAAGTGCCCACAGCAAGTAGCGTAGCAAACAGGTGTGGGCTGCGGGCTGGTCATCCTGCTGGAAGCGAGGATGGGGCACCGCCACGCAAGGTGGATGGAAGAGGTGACGTGGGAAGTTGGGGGAAGTTGGGTGATGGTAGGAGGTAATCGGCGATGTTATAGATGGGATGAGATGTAGATGGGATGGGATGAGATGTAGATGGGATGTGGATGGGATGGATGGTGGTGGTGGATCCGCTAGGGCTGGTTCAGTTGGTGGTGGTGGTGGTGGGTCGTCCGTCGTTGCTGGGGCTGGTTCTGCTGGTGGTGGTGGTGGGTCGTCTGACGTTGCTGGGGCTGGTGGTCGAGGCGGAGTCGCTTGGGCGGAGGTGAAGCCGAATCCTCATCGTCAGACCACTCGTCCGACTCACTCTCGCTCGCCGTCTCGTCCGTCGTCGTCAGGTCAAGCACCTCGTTCACTACATCCTCCACCTGGGATTCCCGCAAACGTTTCTTATTATCCCTCTTGTCCGACATGGCAGCTGGCGTATGGCGGTAGGCTGGCGTATGGCGGCAGGCTGGCGTATGGCGGCAGGCTGGCGTATGGCGGTAGGCTGGCGTATGGCGGCAGGCTGGCGTATGGAGGCAGGCAGTAGTTAGCTTACGATGCTGAAACCAAGAAATGGAAATAAAGGAAAAACGTAATTGACGTTGATAGTTGTCATGACGCAAGTATACAAATTAATTCCTGCTGGTAAATTTAAATACATAATGTTGCATCTACCGTTCCTCAAATACTGCTTCAGAGGAAAGTCTTTTTGATTCTCTGTCCTCAACTTAAATGCTTCTTCTGAAATCACTGTGTTGGGTGATTTTAATGTCCATAATGTTGAATGGCTCACTCATTCAGCCAGGACTGATGATGCTGGTCTTGAATGTGAGCTATTTGCAGACTCATTTAATCTCACTCAACTAGTCAACCAACCCACCCCTGTACCAGATAATCCTAATCATAATTCCCACCTACTGGACTTATTTTTAACAACCAATTCAGAAAATTATGATGTTACAGTGAGGTCCCCGCTTGGATCTTCTGATCACTGTCAGATACAGGCCACCTGTCTATCACCTACCACACCTTCCCACTCTGAACCTGTGTTGGTGACTAAATGGCATTACGTTAGGGCAGACTGGGAGGGTCTTCAAGGTTTCTGTATTGATATTCCCTGGACCTCTTTCTTTTCTAATGATGCACACACCACCTTGAGCCACATACAAGATTTTGTAAAAATTGGAATGGAAACTTGTATTCCTCATCAAAAGTACAGTAAAAGATCTAATTCACCTAAATGGTTTGACCATAATTGTGCTAGAGTAACTGAACAAAAAGCAATAGCCTACAATGCATACACAAGATCAAAAACACATGAAGCCTTTAATTTCATTAGAAACATCAGAAATCATGCCAAAACTGTATTAAACCTAACTAAATCAAACTTTCTCCACAAGCAGGCAAATAAACTTCTATATAATCCAAATGATAACAAAATATTTTGGTCTACTCTTAACTCATTCAAATCCAACTTCACTACTGCTTCATCCATTCCACCATTAAAATCTCCGACTGGCAATCTTGTAAGTGACCCACGAGGTAAAGCTAACCTTCTTGCGGATATTTTCTCCACCAACTCAACCTTAGATGAAATAAATCAAGATGTCCCTGTACTTCATTTTAATTCGCCTAAAATTCCCTCACTTAAGATCCACACCAGACATGTCAAAACTATTTTGCAGAATCTCTCAGTAGATAAGGCTCCTGGTCCAGATGAGATTCCTCCAATAGTACTTAAGAATTGCTCCTTGGTGCTTGCTCCTGTATTGTCAAACATTTTCCGTCTGTGTACTCATACCTCATGCTTCCCAGTACCCTGGAAAGAAGCAAACATCCATCCAGTTCCTAAAAAAGGTGCCTCTTCAGATCCATCAAACTACAGACCAATAGCTATAACTTCCACTCTTGGTAAAGTCTTTGAAATTATATTAAATAATCACATAATTAAGCATCTTGAGAATAATAAATTAATCAGTGATAGGCAATATGGTTTTAGACGATGTCGATCAACTGCAGACATTCTTTGCCTTCTTACACATCAAATCAACCAAGTTACAGACCAACATGGTGAAACACATACAATAGCACTGGATATATCAAAGGCATTTGATAGAGTCTGGCATCAATTCTTATTGTCGAAGATGTCACACTACGGCCTTGCATCATTAGTTCCACTAATTTCTTCTTATCTTCATAACAGAAAAATATGTGTAATGGTAGATGGCCTTTATTCTCAATTTCACTCAATAAATGCTGGTGTTCCCCAGGGATCAGTTTTGGCCCCAACGCGGTTCCTCATTCATATCAATGATCTCATATCTACCACTCATAATCCAATACATTCCTACGCAGATGACTCAACACTCCACAGTTCCTTCACATTTACCAATTCTTTCACCCAACCCGATCTTATAAATTAAAAAATAAACACTGCAATTTCTCTGAACCAGGACCTTTCTAGAATTAATGAATGGGGACAAAAGAATCTAGTTTCCTTTAATGCACAGAAAACTAAGTACATTCAATTTTCTAACCGACAGAATCTCACTGACTTCCATATATTTGTTAATGATGTAAATATTCCCACTTACCCTAGTATTGATATTCTCGGTGTAACATTAACTACTAACTTGAGCTGGACACATTATGTTAGAAGCATTGCTAAGAATGCCTCTACAAAACTGGGACTCCTGTACAGAGTTCGAGAATTCTTCACTGACGAGCAGTTGGCCGTAATATATAAATGTCATGTGCGTTCTCAGATGGATTACTGTTCACCTCTGTGGAGTGGAAGTGGAGTGGTTGCATTGAGGCAGTTGGACAAAATTCAAAATAAAGCTATTAGATTAATCAATAACCCTGCAATCACACAGGACCTTCCTACATTATCCATACGAAGAAAATATGTTGCATCCTTTGCATTATTCTACAGATATTTTCACGAGGAACGTGCTTCAATTGTGCCGCCTCTCCACATCTTTCCCCGTAGAACTAGGGCAGCTGAGAGCGTCCATAAATTTACACTTTCTCCTCCACAATGCAGAACTTCTGCTTATCAAAATTCATTTATCCCTAGAACTACTACTCTTTGGAATTCACTTCCCTCGAGTTGCTTTCCACAAACTTACAATCTATAAAAGTTTAAATCCAGTGGTTACAAACATTTTATGAATGGAGGGTGCCTCATGGACCTTTTTGTTTTATCTGTGTTTTTCCTTCCTCCGTTCATGGTCTCTTTTAAAAAAAAAAAAAAAAAAAAAAAAAAAAAAAAAAAAAAAAGTTCGCCATCACTGGATCCATATGACGTTGGTATAGTTCACCATGATGTAGTCATAGTTTTGCATTATCCGATTCCAGATGATGTGAGTATAATGGATTCATGACGGTATAGTTCCGCAATTTGTAGTTCAAATGGGGGAACACCATGACGTAGTCATAGTATGGCATTATAAGAATATATTTATACCTTGGGGCTCTTTGGCCAAACACCCTGGGGAACAGGAACAACACAACACGGAAGGGGACAAGATTTTGTTTTTATATATATACAGTATATACATTTATATATAAAATAAATAAAATCAAATAAATAAAAATATATATAAAATAACAATAGAAATACTCGATAATGGGCCCTGCCCTTGCTCTGGACCTAGGGGGTGGTCCCATGGACACCCTCGGGAACAGGAACAATAAAAAAATATATATATAAATAAAATAAAATTATAAATAAAATAAAATGTTATAAATAAATAAAATAAAATAAATAAAAACTATAATAAATCCCAATATATAAAATATAACTATATAAATACTCGATTATGGGCCCTGCCCTTGCTGTGGACCTAGGGGGTAGTCCCATGGACACCCTGGGGAACAGGAACAACACAACAGGGAAGTGGACAAGAAGAAAAAAATATATATATATACGGTATATACCTTTATATATAAAATAAATAAAATCAAATAAATAAAAATATATATAAAATAACAATAGAAATACTCGATTATGGGCCCTGCCCTTGCTCTGGACCTAGGGGGTGGTCCTATGGACACCCTCGGGAACAGGAACAATACAAAATATATATATAAATGAAATAACATTATAAATAAAATAAAACGATATAAATAAAATAAATAACAACTATAATAAATACAAATATATATAAAATAACTATATAAATACTCTATTATGGGCCCTGCCCTTGCTGTGGACCTAGGGGGTGGTCCCATGGACACCCTCGGGAACAGGAACAATAACAAATATATATATATATATATAAATGAAATAAAATTATAAATAAAATAAAATTATATAAATAAAATCAATAAAATAAATAACAACTATAATAAATCCCAATATATAAAAAATAACTATATAAATACTCGATTATGGGCCCTGCCCTTTCTGTGGACCTAGGGGGTGATCCCATGGACACCCTGGGGAACAGGAACAATAAAACAAAATATATATATATATATATATATATATATAAATGAAATACAATTATAAATAAAATACAATTATATAAATAAAATAAATAAAATAAATAAAAACTATAATAGACCCCAATAAATAAAAATAGGCCTATATATAAAATAACAATAGAAATACTCTAATATATATATATATATATATATATATATATATATATATATATATATATATATAGTTATGAGAACCTCAGCAGGTGATCTTGGACACCGCAACTTCCAAATTAGTAGGGCAATGAGAAGAAATACGTTGTGGAACATCATGATTTATTCTAATTTTCGGCGACGTCACGCAGCCATCCTCAGGAAAGGGTTACCAACAGATCCTAAAAATGTAGTATAACTCTGTATATATTGCTAAAACAGGATCACTAAAATATAATGCATTGTTAAACACGTGGCAATTTGCCTATCTAAAAAACAATTAAAAAACATAATTTTGGCCAACTAGGCAAGGTTTGAATATAAAATAAATCTACGGCTAGACATAATCTAATTAAAAATTGCTAAACCTCAATGCAACAAAAGAAATCAAAACGCATAAGATATCAAATTTATGTTATCATTTCTTTTTCAATTCAAATATTATTCTGAACTGTAAAGGCTAAAATCTATTAAACAAAGTTTAACCTACCGCTAAACAGCGTCCAAAGTATTACGCTAATATCCAACCATGTGAGGACAAGACTTAGCAAAAGCAATCATAATAGACGAGAATATTAAAATGAGGGACTCTACAAAAAATTTCAAATTATCTAGTAAAATTAAGAAGCAAATCATAGTAATCCTAATCACATCGAACCGCAACATAAAGCAAAAAAGTACATTTGAATTACTTGACTCTAAGAAACAAAAGATAAGTGTTGAAAATTCACATAAAGGAAAATTGTCACAAACAAATCGGAACTCACCATGATACCACCAGTCTCCAATGAAAGACGATGAGGGACTGATTAACTGAACACATTTGAACTCTATATTATGTAAACTCAATATATGGTGAAAATTAAACGAAATAAAGTGAAAAACCAAACTACATGAACACCCAAAAAGCAACCAATTGTACCTAATAATGAACCTTCAACTATTATTGACAAGATTTATTTCTGGTTTGTGCTTATTTATCAACATTTTTTCGCCTATTAAAGCCTCATACGTGCTTCTAAACCTGCCGATGATTTCAAAATCCCTCTCCGAAAAAGGGTGATCTTCATTACGAGAGTGTTCCCTTACTGCAGAAAATGACATACTCCTCAAAAATATTCCAGACCTGAAGCTTTTCCCCAAATGCTCATAATATATTCTCATTTTGAATGATCTACTCGAACATCCAATGTACCCAGCCTGACAACTGGGACAAGTGAATTTATACACGAGGCTTTATGAGGCGAATGAGGCTTTAATAGGCGAAAAAATGTTGATAAATAAGCACAAACCAGAAATAAATCTTGTCAATAATAGTTGAAGGTTCATTATTAGGTACAATTGGTTGCTTTTTGGGTGTTCATGTAGTTTGGTTTTTCACTTTATTTCGTTTAATTTTCACCATATATTGAGTTTACATATAGAGTTCCAATGTGTTCAGTTAATCAGTCCCTCATCGTCTTTCATTGGAGACTGGTGGTATCATGGTGAGTTCCGATTTGTTTGTGACAATTTTCCTTTATGTGAATTTTCAACGCTTATCTTTTGTTTCTTAGAGTCAAGTAATTCAAATGTACTTTTTTGCTTTATGTTGCGGTTCGATGTGATTAGGATTACTATGATTTGCTTCTTAATTTTACTAGATAATTTGAATTTTTTTGTAGAGTCCCTCATTTTAATATTCTCGTCTATTATGATTGCTTTTGCTAAGTCTTGTCCTCACATGGTTGGATATTAGCGTAATACTTTGGACGCTGTTTAGCGGTAGGTTAAATTTTGTTTAATAGATTTTAGCCTTTACAGTTCAGAATAATATTTGAATTGAAAAAGAAATGATAACATAAATTTGATATCTTATGCGTTTTGATTTCTTTTGTTGCATTGAGATTTAGCAATTTTGAATTAGATTATATCTAGCCGTAGATTTATTTTATATTCAAACCTTGCCTAGTTGGCCAAAATTATGTTTTTTAATTGTATTATAGATAGGCAAATTGCCACGTGTTTAACAATGCATTACATTTTAGTGATGCTGTTTTAGCAATATATACAGAGTTATACTACATTTTTAGGATCTGTTGGTAACCCTTTCCTGAGGATGGCTGCGTGACGTCGCCGAAAATTAGAATAAATCATGATGTTCCACAACGTATTTCTTCTCATTGCCCTACTAATATATATATATATATATATATATATATATATATATATATATATATATATATATAATAAGATAGGCCTATGCCTAAACATATAAAATATCCCAGCTCTGAGGAAAAAGGTAAAAGGTCAAGGACCCGCCACGGGCAAGTAATTATGGGATTAGCTTAGGTACTTTACCCAGACATCTGTGGCTGTCCAAAGGTTCACTGCTGTAGTGTAGCGTACAGTGGCGCATAAAATTCTTGTATGTTTTTATGTCAGGCTATTTACCGTGACATATTTGTACTTACCGTGACATTTTTTTCAAAAAAAAATTGTTTATAATTATCCACACTTCACTGTTAGTTACTTCACTCAAATAAAACTGTGTATTCACTAAAAATTGCCCAAATTGGGCATAAAGAAATGCCAAAAATGGGCAAAACACAACTATATTTCGTAATTACAGCTTTATTATACTTCATAGGTAGTATTTATTGATAAATATATTGGTCTTTCAAGCGAAAATGAAGGTTTTAGGGAAATATATACTGTATACGACACACGTATAGCCTACTGTAGCTTACATTCGTAATCACAAACCTAACATAAGTTAGGAATGAGACTACGAATGCTTACTACACTAACCCTACGAATATGATATAAATAATATTATTATTCACAGTTCACAACACTTCCACTGGGTCCATTCTTGCCGCCTAAAAACCACATGGCTGGCTATGGAGAGGCGAACAACGAGGCACAAAGTCACAAATCACGAGTTATATACATAAATTATAAATACATAGCCACAAATTGATGATACACTGCCACTTGGTACATAAATAATCCAGATTTGCCCGCCTTAAACCCGCTCCATGGCGGGCAATGGAGGCGAGACGAGATTTAAAGGTCCGGGAGTACTACCTCACAGACTGGCGGCCGGCTCACAACTGGTGAAACAAAGCCCCGCACTCCTCACACAGGGACGCTAGGGGGTTGCCAGATATTTCACTTTGTAACTTACTGAGGGCTAACTTACCAGCCAAAAATGCGTCCAAATCGCGTCATAAACTTATTTACCAAGAATATTTCTAACTTACGGGTGGCATTATGACGCGATTGCGTCATACGAGCACTCTTCGAGGGGTGGCGTTGGGACGCGATCGCATCCTAAAAATTCGGGAGGGTTAACAGGGCATAAACTGACAACGCCGCCATTCTATACATGTGTGAAGCCAAGCAATAAGCTGAGTACTTTGTCCTATGGATATTTTGTTTGACCAAACAATATTTTCACAACCATTATATACTTTTCATTTTAGGCGGTTTTCTAAATATTTTCCAAATATTGTTCTGCTCTGCCCTAATAGGCCATGCACAAAATGAGCCACACAATATAACCGTCGTAGATCAAACCAGTTGTTTCTCCCAAACCGACCACATTAATAAACCACTTGTTTGTGGCCATAATAGGTGCGGACAAAATCGTCCGTAAACTACATCTTCCATGTACCAAACCGGCTGTGTGCTAAATCGCTCATGAACCAAAGCGTTCACTGACCATCATGGCCACGGCCAGCGGACAGGGCGAAGGTAAATTGGTCTACTGTGCATGGAAGGCGGAAATATGGTATCTACTGAGCATGCTTGAATAATATATGTTGGTGATCTAGACAAATTACCTTTTCACCAGACTATAATAAAATATTCTTATGATAGCCCCATATAGCACACTTCTCAGCCAGACGTATTTGAATAGTACAATCATGCGAATGCTGCAGACGCTCCATTATTAGCTGAGGCAAGCACATTTGTCTTATAACTAAACATACATTGAATTTGAAATAATAATGAGACCCATAAATAATTTACTATTTTAACACCTTACGAGCGGCCTAGGCGGTAATTTCTACGTACCCCCCAGCGGGTGGTTTTACCATAAATGGCCTTGTTTTGTGCTCTTTTTCATGCATAAACAAGAGCCAGAGCGTAATACAATTATGTATCCCTGAAAGGACGTTAATTGAGCTTTCCAATGACACCTGAACCATCCTTCTACGATCACTGGTTGTCTTTCAACGATCGTGCAACCGAAGGGCAAAATCGCTAAAATACGGGAATTTCGTTACATAATTACGTGTGTAGCGAGGGAGGGAGGGTGGATGTGTGTGGAATAGATGTCAGTAGGCCCACGGCAGCCGTGGCGAGCGGTCATGAGGCAACCTACGCTCCTCCCGTCGCTCGTCTCTCTCTCAGAGCCAATATTGCGCCAAAATTGCACACAGACTAAAGTCGGGCCCCGCCACATAGTCCAGGTTTTTAGATACGGATTTAAGTCGGGCCCCGCTACGAATGGGTTAATAACCTAGGAGCCAATTTCGTATTGCATCATTATTTTAGATGTATGTCGTTTTGTGTGTGTGTTCTAAACGGTGAAATTCATAATATGCAGCTGGTAGCGAAGACCGTATATGGTTTGGAAAAAAATATGGATAAGTATATTTTAGTAAAACTTTTCCACAATATTAGGATTGTGCCACAGACAATCGGAACATGTTTTAACATTCTTTAGAAACAAGTAAACTATACCAAGTAAAACAAATGTTGTTGTCTTCAACATTGACTTTGCTTATATAAAATTGTATATATTATGTTTATGGGCGAGGCGAAATGACACAAACAATAGGTGAAATATGATATTCAAGACTGATGTCAGAGCACTCTCAAAATATCCAGGTTCAAGGAAAACTAGATTAAACATTCTTAGTTTCATTAAAGTAAGTATTATAATGTAACAATATAATCAGTCTCTTCAGAACGAGCAATAAGAATATATAATGCACTAAGATTATCAGAAAATATGCAAGTGAAAAAATAAATAACTATATGCCTTTACTGAAGCAATGCAATGTTTAAATAGCTATATCACACAAGAATTAATATTTTCTCAAGATAACTGGAAATGGTTACTGTTTAATAGCTTAAGGAAATCCACACAATATTAATAAAAGCAAGACAAGTAATTAATACAACTATTTAAAAGTGAAATAAGCAATAAAAATAACACTTGAGAACATATTCCTTCTGAAAATTGCAATAATAAGGGGTACCTAAATTAACCTGATCAAATTCACACACTTGGAAACTAATCACAAATTAATTTAATGCTTTACCGAAAAGTCAATGATAATTAGTTATTAATTGATCACTAGATTAACTTATAATTAATACACCAAAATATCACTAAGAATAATAATTAATAGGCTATAATCTAATGACACACTTATACTCAACTCCTCGATTACAGGTAAGGATGCAGATGCTTAAACGTTAGATGGTAGCTAGGAGAGATATGTCACTTCACTAAATATAAGAGTCACTATGTACAGAGAGAGAACAGGCGTGGTGAGTCAGTAGGTCTGAGAGTGAAAACTGCGAGGACTCAGGGGGTATATATATGTCACCAGAGAAACTAGAATATTCTACTGCACTCGTGAATGTACTGACGTAATGCTGGGAGAGACAGACTGAATCCTGACAGGTCTAGAACTCTCGAGAGTCAAACACATGAGTGGGAAACTTAACTATTTTACTAATATGGCTTATACAATCAATATTAATTCTGGATTACATAACACCTAACCCCTAAAGAAAGAAATTTACAGGGGAAACTTCTATACTTTAAAACAATTAGGCTACAATCTAGACAAGCAATCTGCAATCACATTTTCTTTCACTTTAACATGTTTTATATCTAAAGGATGTTCTTGAAGAAGCAGACTCCACCTGGTCAATCGCTGATTTTTATCTGTAAAGTTACTAAGAAACTTGAGTGGGTTTTGATAAGTATATATAATAATAGGGTCTGGACCTGAACAAAACTGCCCCAGCTCCTGTATCGCTAGCATCCACAGCCATTTTAAAGGATTTAGCAAAGTTAGGGGTGGAAAGCACTGGCCGATTCAACAGGATATCTTTGAGTTTGTTGAAAGAGGATTCACATGCTTCAATCCAATCAAATTTAACTCCCTTTTTCAGAAGATCGGTGAGTGGTGACACAAGGATTGAGAAATTTAGAACAAACCGGCAGTAGTATCCTACCATACCAAGACATCTTTGCAATTCTTTCCTATTCTTAGGTCTGGAAAGATCACTTATCACCTGAACTTTAGCCCCTGGTGGCACAACTTGTCCATTACCAATCACATAACCAAGATACTGGACTTTAGCTTGACCAAATTCACATTTTGATAAATTGGCAACAAGATTAGCTTGAACCAAACGATCAAGAAAGTTACAGACATGGTATAGATGATCTTTCCAGGTGTCACTAAAGATCAATACATCATCAATATACACAACGCATCCTTCCAAACCCTCGGTTACAATGTTCATGAGTTTTTGAAATGTTGCAGGTGCATTTTTCATACCATACGGCATCACAGAACATGCAAAAGTCTTACCAAGAGTTACAAAACATGAGATATCCCTAGCACGCTGAGTCATAGGTACTTGCCAATATCCCTTTAACAAGTCAAACTTACTGATGTATTGTGCCTTTCCAATCCTATCTATACAATCTTCCATACGAGGTATTGGGTAGGTGTCTGTTTTGGTGATCTGATTAACACGTCGATAGTCAATACAGAGCCGTTGTGATCCACCTGGTTTAGGAACTAAGGTGAGAGGAGATCTCCACTCACTTTGGCAGAAGTGAGCTCAAGATGGCTCACCCATCTTGTGGGTGAGCAGGTAGTCAATCTCCTTCTGGATCAGGGAAACTTTCAAAGGATTCACACGGTAGGCTGACAGCTTAATTGGCTTCGCATCTCCAACAGCAACAACGTTCATCAAAATGGTTGTCCTTCCTGGAGTATCTTGGAACACTTGATGGTGTTTCTGGAGTAGAGCCGTGAATTCCTGCCTCTCCTCAGGGGTTAGATGAGATAACTTAGTCTCCAGATCACTCATGATAGCAACATTCTGCCCCAGGCTATTGCTCAAGTTCATACTGCATGGGAGTGCCTCACTTTTGGGGTCTTGAGGAACAGCTACAGTGCAGACGGGTTTTATCAGGGTCTCTCCTGTGGTACAATTTGAGCATGTTAACGTGACAAAGTTGTTTGCTCTTCCTATGATCTGGCATGGCAATAACGTAGTTTACATCACTGGCTTTCTTCTCCACCATGTACGGTCCACTAAACTTTGCTTGAAGAGGTTGTCCGTGTATTGGCAGCAGATCTAGGACCTGATCACCTGGCTGAAACTGGCGTACTCTTGAGTTCTTGTCATACCACATTTTCAGCTTCTCCTGAGCAGTTCCCAAATTCTCTCGAGCTAGCTGGAAGGCTGTTGATAACCGTTCCTTGAAGTTCGCCACATATTCCAGCAGGTTGACGTCATCCGATTCCGACAACCAGAACTCCTTCAACACCTTCATAGGACCTCTAACTTCATGCCCAAAGAGTAGTTCAAAAGGTGAGAAGCCTAGTGATTCATTTGGAGACTCTCTTGAAGCAAACAGCACAAAAGGAAGATGTTTGTTCCAATCTTTCTGGTGTTCCAAGCAGTATTTCCTCAGCAAAGATTTGAGTGTCTGATGATATCTCTCCAGAACTCCCTGTATTTGAGGATGATATGCAGAAGACGTGATCTGTGTGATGCCCAACTCTTTCAAAGACTGCTTAAACACATTGGACATAAAATTGCTCCCTTGATCTGACTGTACTTCCTTAGGCAATCCAAATCTGGTGAAGAACCCAAGCATTTCTTTCATTACATTCTTCGTCGAAATATTTCTGAGTGAGATTGCTTCAGGGTAACGAGTAGCCATATCAATGAGTGTCAGCAAATAGGAAAACCCTGAAGAAGTCTTGGGAAGAGGTTCTACAATATCAACTAACACCCGAGTGAATGGCGCCTCAAAGGGAGGGATGGGAACGAGTGGTGCAACTTTCTCTTTTTTATTACATTTCCTCACTACTTGACAGGTGTGACAAGATTTGCAATACCAGGAAACATCCTTGAAAAAAACTGGCCAGTAAAAATGCTTTAGAATACAGGCTACAGTCTTCCTCACTCCCATGTGTCCTGCCAAACTGGAGTCATGAGCCACCCTAATGATATCCTGCCTACAAACGCGAGAGATGACAATTTGATGCACAACCTCCCATTCACAGTCTGCTGATGACGTTAGGGGTCTCCACTTTCCCATTAATCTATCTATCTATCTATTGTCTGACGCCGTGATACCCGAAGGGGTGGCCACGAACGAACCGCCCCCATGCCCCTCTGTCCCCAGTCCGTCGACGCCCCTCCCCCTAACCAGCATCGCCATCGTTCACATACTTCCTCACTCCATCCTTCCACCTCTCTATCGGTCTACCTCTCCCTCTCTGTCCCTCCACCTCGCTCTCGTACACCCTCTTAGTCATTCTCTCGCTTTCCATACGTTCCATATGGCCGAACCATCTCAAGTTGTTCCTTTTCACACTTTCCAGCACATCTACCTCCACACCACACCTCCTTCTTACTTCCTCATTAGTCTGCCTATCCCTCCATGTAACTCCGCACGCACTTCTTAAGTAATTCATTTCTACTGCTCTAACTCTTGGTCCGAGTCTCTCAACCAATGTCCATGCTTCGCTTCCGTAAGTCAGTGTCGGGATTACCACACTGTCATGCAGGGACTTCTTCACTTCCATACTGACCACCCTATTTCTTGTTACTGCTTTCAGCGTTCCTACAACCCTCTTCCCCTGTTGTACCCTCTCCCACACTTCTTCATCCATACTCCCATCTTTACTCAACACACTGCCCAGATACTTAAAAGAGCTGATGATCTCCATAGCCTGATCGTTCAGCTTCACCTCACACTCTGTGACTTCACCCCTTTCGAAGACCATAACCTTACTCTTCCCCGCATTTACCTTCAAATTCCGTTTTTCGCACACTGTTCCAAACTCATTTACCAGACCCTGCAACTCCCATTCATTATCACTCATCAGAACTGTATCATCCACAAACAGCAGAATAGGTAGCTTCCACTCAATTCCCTCCCTTTTCAGCGATACACCAACATCCACTGCTCTTGATAGTATTTCTTTCCTGACTCCATCCATATATACAGTAAACAACCACGGCGACATCACACACCCCTGTTTCAAACCGACATTCAGGTCAAAGAACTCGCTCTGCTCACTCTCCACACATACTGCCGCCTTTGCACCCTCATACATGCTCTTCACCGCTTTCAGCAACTTGCCATCTACTCCGTATATTCTAAGTACTTTCCACAAACCTGCTATATCCACTCTGTCATAGGCCTTCTCCAAGTCCATAAAGGCAACATACACCTTTTGTTTCTTTTCCAGATATTTCTCCACAACACAATTCAGGGTAAAAATCTGATCTACACATCCTCTTCCCTTCCTAAAACCTCCCTGCTCGTCGCCTATCCATTTCTCCGTTCTCCCTCTCACTCTCTCAATCACTACCCTACTGTATACCTTCCCTACTACGCTTAGAAGACATATTCCTAGGTGGTTACCACCCACTCCTCTTTCCCCTTTGCCGTTATATGGGGGGACTATTATGCCAGTCTTCCAGTCATCAGGTGCACTCCCCTTCTCCCATGCTAGTTTGCAAATTTTCCATACCCATTCGATCACTATCTCACCACCATACCTCAACATTTATAATAATAATAATAATAATAATAGGTTTATTTAATATCATTTTTACAATTGCAACCATAGAGTTGAAAATATACAGTGAGTAAAACATACATACAAAGTGTCATTACACATAAAATACACATAAAATACAAATATTAAAAACAATTTGCTGGAATAATGATCATGTATTGGCAAAATATAATATCATTTCAAAACACTGACTACCTACTTCCTCAAGTAATTGTTTATATACCTGGTCATCTGTGGAATGGCACTGTTTTGGTGTCTCTTGGTGTTACATTTTTCTTCAACTAGAAAGTTTCTTGCTCGTAATTTGTGTGTGTAAGTGTTGGTGTTGTCCGGTGGAAGTATATGTGTGTGTGTAAGTGTTGGTGTTGTCCGGTGGAAGTATATGTCTATGCTGTTTATCGTGCAACAACTTAAGGCTGTCTTCTTCAAACTTCTTTCTTCGTCTCTCTTCCAATGATTCCAAATTTAATAACTCCAAAGCAGACTCGTAATTTATATAACTAGGTCCTAATGAAATTCTACAGAATCTTTTTGTATTCTCTCAATATAATTTACTTCTGCGTGTGTGAGTGACGAACACCAAACCGTCGATGCATATTCAAGTACAGGCCTAATATAACAACAATAATAATTCTTTAAATCAGACAAATTAGCCTTAAAAAGTTTCAATTTACTAACTGCAAAAATTTGTTTACTTGCACGCGAGACAATATACTTGGTGTTCGCCTTCCACTGAAGGTTACTCGAAATAATAACACCCAACAGCTTCATCTCATTAACAAATGGAACAGATTCATTACCTAAACTAACAGCATTTTCATTTGTCTGAATTTTCTGAAAGTCCACTAACATTAATTTTGACTTACTTCCATTTATTTTCATGTTGTTCTCGTTAGACCAATGATCGATCTTATTGGCTTGCTCCTGACATTTTGGTATATGTGTACTGTTATATGCACAAGCAAAAGTAATGTCATCCACGAATTTACACTGAACATCTTCATCCAAACCGGCACTATTTATATGATTATTAAAAATACGAGGTCCCAGTACGGTACCCTGCGGAACACCACATGTAGTGGTGTGCTTCTCAGAGGTAGCACCACTATAACGTACAACCTGACCACGAGATGTAAGGAAAGAAGACATCCAAGGAACTAGTTCAGATCTCATGCCATTATGAAGTAAATGTCTCATTGTTATTGTGTTGTCTACTCGGTCAAATGCTTTTGAAAAATCAATGCTAAGCACAGCTACACATTCTCCCCTAATGTCAGTCGTTTTATAAAGAAAATTCATTAATTTCCCCACACACTCCATCTGTTCCTGGTGCTTTCCCCAACTTCACTCTTTTCATGGCTTCCCACACTTCTGACCACCTGATCCCCACCTCCTCCGCCACTACTTCTCTTCTTCTCCCTCCCATACCATATCCAGCTATGTTTGCTGGCTCTTCATTCCTTACATTTAGCAACTCATTGAAGTACTCCCTCCATCTTTCGACTCGCTCTTGCTTCTCGGCTAGCATTCTCCCATTCTTATCTTTCACACCCTTAC